>VUQH01030366.1:5045-18344 GCA_015106775.1 Etroplus canarensis | reverse complement strand
GTCGGCGTCCGCTGGGTTCGTGAGATGGCCAGTTCGTTCTGTCATAACCACGAGGAGACAGAACCCAAACGCAGGACGCAGTGGAAAAAGTCCAAGTGTCTTTATTTAGTAATCACAAAACTGGAGTGGATGAAAAGGCAGGCAGGAACCGGCAGGATACTCCAGCTGAGGATGGATCAAAAGAGCTCGGCCAGAGCTCGGGAGGGAGGGTGAAGGCAAGAGAGACTGCAGCCACACAGGAAGGGAAAGCTGCAGCAGGAACACGCTTGCTTCACAATGAACTGGCGACGAGCAGCGCTCGCCGCTGGCTTAAAACTGCTCTCCAGTTGCTAGGTGGCATCAGCAACAGGTGTGACAGCCTGGGCGCACAGGTGAGCCGAGCAGGAAATTGGGTCAGGCTGCCACACCTCCTGGAGAGCGACAGAGGGAGAGAGAGAGAGAGAGAGGGGAGAGAAAACACACAGACAAACAACACAAAACACACATGACGGGCCAGCCAGGAGGCGGGGTCATGACAGTCATGGAAATTATTGCCAATATCAACTTTTGTTAACTACACTCTCATACTTATTCTTTGTAGGTAGTCTATCATGCTTCTTTCAAATTTTTTCATTATTTCTGTCACTCTCACTTTCCTTTCCCCTTTTCACTGCTGCAGTGAACAACTGGTATGATTAGACCCAGATTCGACCTCCTTCTGGCAGCTGATTCTGGCCTCTTATCCCTCCTCATCCTGCTCAATCTGAGTGCAGCATTTGACACAATCTCACACTCCATCCTTCTCGACCGTCTTCTTGCTCTTGGTATTACAGACACACCACTTGCCTGGTTTAAACCTTATCTCTCGGATCGCACTCACTTTATTCAGCTAAAATCCTTCCGGTCACACCCCCTTCCAGTTACTACAGGTGTGACCCAAGGCTCTGTCCTGGGGCCACTGCTATTCATCATTTACATCCTCCCTCTCGGTCTCATATTTTGCAAACACAAAGTTCGTTTTCACTGTTATACCAATGACACCCAGCTCTTCATCTCTTCTAAACCCAACACCACTCTCCCTCCTTCAACCCTTACTGATTGACTCCTAGAAACAAAATCCTGGTTCAGCTGCAATTTCCTGAAATTAAATAATAAAACTGAAATGCTGCTTGTCAGCACCAAATCTATGTTATCCAAATCAAATAATTTCACTCTATTTCTTGACAACTTGTCCATCTCTCCTGCCCCTCAGGCTAAGAGTCTGGGTGTCATCCTTGAGAGTACACTCTCCTTCACTTCTCACATCAACAGCATAACACGATCAGTATACTTTCATCTCTGAAATATCAGCCGTTTGCGTCCGTTCCTCACACCTCACACTGGTGCCATACTGGTCCATAGTCTTGTCACCTCACGACTTGACTACTGCAACTCCCTTTTGTTTGGCCTTCCTTGGAAAACTCTCCACAAACTGCAGCTTGCGCAGGACTCAGCAGCGCACATCATCACAAGATCTCCATCTACCTGTCACATCACTCCCATTCTTAAAAACCTTCAGTGCCTGCCAATTATCTACCGAATACAATATAAAATATTAATTCTCACCTTTAAGGCCATTCACAGTCTCGCTCCTCCATATCTCTCTGACTTCATTCACATCACCATACCTTCTTGCACCCTCAGATCTTCTTCTTCTCTGCATCTGAATATTCCTTCTGTTCATCTTATTACCATGGGTGGGAGAGCATTTAGCCACTCTGTTATGGAATTCACTTCCACCAGACCTCTGCAATATTACTTCTCTTCAACACTTCAAATCCAGATTAAACACTCATCTGTTTAGGCTTTCCTATTCTCTGTAGGAAGAAAACCTGTTCAAATGCCTGTACAGTTATACTAACTTGTTTTCCATTTATGTGTATGTTTTATGTTTTTAGTATATTTATCATCTTTAATGTCTTTACTGTTTTAAGTGCTCTACTTGTACGGTGACCTTGAGTGTCAAGAAGGGCGCCCTTAAATAAAATGTATTATTATTATTATTATTATTATTATTGGTGGTGGTGGTGGTGGTGGTATTATTATTATTATTATTATTATTATTAAGTCATGAATAGAAGAAGAAGAAGAAGAAGAAGAAAAAGGACAAGAAGAAGACAGCTTTCTCTAGTGGGCAGCATACAAGCTTTGGGTTGTATACCATCCTCCAGTTTTGTATTTCTCTGATAAAAAGTGTCAATCAAGGACTTGTAGTAGCTTTCAAAGGCCTTAAGAGCCACACTGGCACAGAAGGGGAAGGACCAAAACACTTGTGACCCCTGTTTCCATCAATGGGGTCTGTGTTAAGATAGTGGAGGACTACAAATACCACGGTGTTCATATAGCAATAAACTGGACTTCATAAATCACACAAAAGCCATCTATAAAAAGAGCTAGAGAAGTCCCTATTTTTCAAGACAACTTAGGTCCTTTAATATCTGCTGGACAATGCTCAGGATGTTTTATGAGTCTGTGGTTGCCTGTGCTGGGGCAGCAGACTGATAGTAGAGGACAACAACGGACTCAACAAACTGATAAACAAGACCACTAACATCGTGGGTGTGGAGCTTGACTCTCTGACAGTGGTCTCAGAAAAGAGGATGCTGTCCAAGTTATTGGACAATCCTTCACACCCTCTCCATGATGTGCTGGACAGGCACAGGAGCACACCCAGCAGCAGCAGACTCATTCCACAACGATGCACCACAGAACACCACAGTAAATCATTACTACTTGTGGCCAGCAAACTCTATAATTCCTCCCTGTGACACCTAGACCAGTTCCTTTTTATCGCCAAATCTCGTACATATTATATATAGTTTTTAACTTTGGAGTTCTTCACTGTATCTCGCATATCGCAATTTATACATACATGTTTATTTATTTTAATCTTCGTTTTTGGCTTTTCCTATTTAAATTTATTTATATATAACTGAGCATCTGTGACTAAATGCAATTTCCCCCCTGGGATTAATAGAGTATTCTGATTGTAGCATGGGAGCCAGAGCCTTCAGCTATTAGGCCCAGCTCCCAGTTTGTATCCGGGAGACAGACACTCCCTCTAAATTTAAGATTAGGCCTAAAACTTTCCTTTTTGATGAAGTTTATAGTTAAGGCTTAGACATTTTGTAATAGGTTTAGGCTGCTGTGGGGCTTCTTATGATGAGCTGGGCATTTCTTCTCCACCAACCTCTTTTCACTCCCCATGCATTTATTTGCAACTTCAGCATGTCATTAAATGTTGTCTTCTCTCTCCCATAGTCTATTATTAATTAATTTATTTATTAATTTATAAATATAAATACTTACATATCTACTGTATACAAGGTAATATATAGTAGTCAATAGCAAAACAAAGCTGGATTTCTGAAAGTAGGTTGCAACTCTTAACAGAATTTAATAGTATTTTAAATATAGCTAAAATACTTTTTTATGTCAGATTATAAACGTTAGTAAGCAAATACACTTTTACTGAATTTGCCTGATTTAAATGCTGATGGCTGTAGGAGTTATGACTCTTGGTTGTCAGGAGCAAAGGAGGAAATAGGGTAATGTTATTATAAAGCCACAAAGTGGTTGGAAGGGTCAACAAAATATCAGATTTGTTTTTAACCTAATTAGTGTATCCTAACCTTAACCAAGTGGTTATTTTTGTAACCATGACAACAGTGGTCCACTGTCTTTAACAAAGTTGAATTACTTAAACATACTGTAGATGTTTCCCAAACCTTACCCAAGTAGTTATTTTAACTGAAACCAATGTTTCCCCAAACCTATCCAAATCTTAAACATAGCTGTGTAAGATCAGAAAACAGTTTTATTTTTGCAGCTGTGATTTTTTTACTATATCCTACTAATATGAGCAGCAAATCACTTCTACATGTCGTTCCAAAGGGTAGAAATTCAATGCACCACCAAGGAAGCAACTGCACCACGGACAAGTGCAGACATCACGATGCCTTTTCTTTCTGTCCCTTTTCTCACCTCTCCTCCCCCAACACCAGTACACTGTTTACACCACCAGCAGCATATACCTAAGCCCTTATTCCAGTTGTTTTATGGAATTAAGCACTTTAATTCCAGATGAACCTCGAGTACACAAACAGGGCAGTTTTCTGGTTCGGTTCTTCTGAGCCACTGTTACTCACTGTTACTTCTGAGCCACTGTTGCTTGTAGTAAACCCTGATCCCGGTATTACAGCTTCAGCTAGTTGGTTAAAAATGTTGGGTCTTTTTCAGTGTATGTTTTTCAGAATCAAGTACAAGATGACTACAATAATGGAATAAAGTTCCTTGAGCTGTATGCTGTTGTAGACATGTTTGATGTATAGTGCTGTCCATGGTACTAATGCAACTGTCAATTTGTTGCTGTTTTGGTCACACTGTTTTGCAGTAATAACTGGATAATGCCTGGACTAGAATCACATGGGGAAAAAAGTATACCCTCTTTTGATTCTCAAGTTTTACATATATGGACAGTATGAAAAAGTGAAGCCTTATGAAGAAAAACTAGATGATTCAATAAGTTGTAGAAACACCTCTAGCAGCAACAACTTGAAATATTTTTTTCTGTAAGTCTTTCACATCATTGTGGAGGAATTCATTTACGTACATCTCTCTGAAGACCTTGCCACAGCATTTTAATCAGGTTGAGGTCTGGGCAAGCACTGACTAATTGCAACACCTTGATTATTTTCATTTTCATTTTCAGCCCTTTCTGTTTTAGATTTGCTGGTGTGCTTGGGATCATTGTCCTGTTGTATGACCCAATTTCAGCCAAGCTTCAGTTGTAGGACAGATAGCCTCACATTTGACTCTAGAATACTTTAGTATACACAGGAGTTCATTGTCAACTCAATGAACGCAAGGTGTCCAGGGCTTGTGGCTGCAAAACAAGCCCAAATCATCATCCCTCCACCAACAGCAGTAGGTGTGAGGTGTTTGTGCTGATATGCTGTGTTTTCATCAATCCTGGTGTTTTGTATTGTGGCCAAACATCTCCATGTTGATCTTGTCTGTCCAAAGGACATTGTTCCAGAAGTCTTGCTGTTTGTTCAGATCTAACTTTGCAAACCTAAGCTGGGCCGCCATTTTCTTTTTGGAGAAAAATGAATTTCTCCTGCAAACCCTTCTATACAAGCCATACTTGTGTAGTCTTTTTCTACACAAAATGTCATCAACCTCAATATTTAATACATTTCCTGACATTTTCCGAGCATCTGACCAACTTTGGGGTGAATATGCTGGGACGTCCGCTCCTGGGAAGCCTGCCAACTGTCTTGAATGTTTTCCATGTGTGAAATATCTTTCTCACTGTCGAATGATGGACTTCACATCATTTGGAAATGGTCTTATAACCCATACCAGACTGATAGACTGCAAGATTAGTGCTTTTGTCTTTCCTACTTGCTATTGTGTTTACACACAACTGAATGCTCTATAGAAGCACTATAGCTGATGATTAAGTAATTAAGTGCATTTGATTAGCAGAATCTGGCTGCCACTTACCCTCTTATCCTATGAAAGCAGAAAGAATGTACTTAATTTTTTACACATGGCTTCTGAATTTTGGGTTAGTTTTTGTTCAGTAAATTACAACACTGTATTGTGTCGTGTGCTGTTGCTCGTCTGTGGTTGGATTTGCCTAATTTTAAGATGTGTTAAGGACCAGATTATTTTTTATGATGTCTTGATACACAAAATCTTAAAAATGAAAGAGATTGTGCTTTCTTTTTCAAAATAATGTAGACTAGCGTTCAGAAGTATGGGATCACTTGGAAATTCTCTTCTTTTCCATGGAAACACACATGAAATTAGTCTAAATAGGAAATATAGCAAATGAACAGGACATGCTGGCATTGTCAGAGTTAGAAAAATTGATTTTAATGGAAATGGGAATCTGTTCTTCAAACTTTTCCTTCATAAAGAAAAAAGCTTTTACAGCAACAGCTACAGTCTGGCAGACCTTAGGCATTCTAGCTGTCAATTTGTCAAGATAATCTGATGAGATTTCACCTCATGCTTCCTGGAGCATCTCCCACAAGATAGATTGGTTTGATGCAGTCTTCCTCTGTACCATACAGTCAAGCTGCTCCCAAAATTCTGGCTGACTGCTTATTCTATAAATATTGTTGACCAATTTTGGAGGTTCATTTCGGGTCATTATCCTGTTCTAGGATGAAATTGGTCCCAATCAAGTACTGTCCACAAGGCATGGCATTGCAAAATCTTGCTATAGCTTTCGTTCCTCAAGGTCCCTTCCACTGTCTTCACATCTCCTATTTTACCATCTCCAAAGCACCAGACAATCACACTTTCTCCAACAAGCTTGACTGATGGTTCTTGTATCTTTTCATTTGTTCTGTGTCTCACAAATGTTCTTCAGTTTGATCCAAAGACCTCAAACATGGGCTCACCTGTCCTCCACAACACCTTCTCCCAGTTTTCCAGTATCCAGTGCCTGTGCGCTTTTGCCCATCTCAGTCTTTTTTATTAGCCATTCTGAGATATGGCTTTTTCTTAGTAATTCTACCATAAAGTCCAGCATCCTGAAGTCACCTCTTCACTTTTGATGCTGACACTTGTGTGTGACGAGTACTATTTAGTGCAGCTGCCAACTGACAACCTGAGAGACATCTTTGTCTTAAACTCCATGCTCTCAGATATTTGTCTTCTTGTACAGTTGTGCATCAGGGCCTCCCACTCATTTTTCTGTTCTTGTTAGAGTTGTGCTGATCTCTGAAGGGAGTAGTTGACAGCATGGTAAGATATTTTAAGTTTCCTCACAGTTTCTCACACCGAATAACCTTCCTTTCTAAGCACAATAGACTGACGTTTCTTTAAAGAAAGTTCTTTCTTTATGGCCATTTTGAGCCTGTAAACAAACAAAAAACTGCTAATGCTTTAGATACTGAACTAATCTAACGAATGTCATGCTCCTTTTTTGCTCCCTTGTTCGCACAACGCTTTTCAGCTGTGCAACACAATTGCAAAAGGGTTTTCTTGTAATTAATTAGCCTCATAAAATAATTAACTTGTATTAGCAGTCATACCAGAAGATTGATGCAGATGACTGATAGTACTGATAATAAGTCTCTATGCAAAAATGTAAAATATTCTTTAAAAATCAACTGATTAAATTTAATTGCTGTGAAATTGATACATTTTTTAAATGGATAAAACTGTTTCTGAATTGCATTAAAATGTGTTTTCTTTGGAAAACAATGAAATTTGCGTGTGATCCTAAACTTTTGGGCTGTAGTGTATTTCTGTAAAAATTGCAAGGTAAAATAGTGATGTGAGATTGCATGGCTTTAGCATACTTTGCTATTTGTGTAAATAATAGAGCACACTGTTGGTTCACAATTAACTGATATCAATGGAATCAAATTTTACACATCATTAATAAAGATCAGTATGCTTACCATGTCATTTCATTATAGAAATTTAACATTTAAATATTCAGCTATTCAACTTGAATCCACAGTTGGAATAAACATGACTTTGATTTTCAGGGACTGCACATGACAATCAAATATTAGACCACTTTCCTCAGGCAGAGAGACACAACTACAAGACACATCCAGGTAACTTGAGTCCAGATTCTTTCTAAAAAGGATTATTTTCCCAAGCCACTGTTGATAGAAGAAGCCCACTGAAGTTTAAGATAAACCCACTCTCTGTGTGAATCACAGTAATATTCCAACAGAGCTGCTCTTGCATTTTGAAAAGAAAAAACGGCGATTAGCCCACAATTTGACTAATAATTGGAATGACATTCAGCTATTGATGTTCAGAATTAAAAAGCTAAGCACATCACAAGCCTGAATGAATAAATGACCCTTTGAATAAGGCATTAGCAAACAGCACCACACTAAAACACACCCACACAGGATTTATGTTGCCCAACTGTCTAATAAGCTTCCCCTCTTCCTTCTTTGTCATCTCCTCTTCTTCTCCTTTCCAATCTTACAAACACATACACACACCCAGCCACTTACTGTAGACAATTACAGAGTCTGCTCATTTTGCCTTGGGAACTGCAGTTTACGGGCCAGATACTGTACTTCAGAAGAGTCAATTTGGTACAGTCATGGAAAAGCAAAAAAAGTTAACAATAAAACAGTACTCCACATAGTGTGGCTATGACAAGGCTCTCTACCTTGAGGTAAATAGTCAGCCTGTTACCATTTCCCCTTTATGAATATTGCTCTTGTGCAACATTAATGGTAAGACTTTGCAAAAGGCAAAAAGAGATCATGACAGGCCCTGATACCTCCTGCTTATCTTGTGTCTTCCTCACAATGGCCCAAATGTGTCTTTATCAACACACTCACACCACCAGAGGGCACTCTTTTGAAAATGAAACAAGAAGTGTTTTAAATTGTAGATTTGCTCACTTTGTTTTTACACAGCTGTATTTCCTTGAGCATACTAAACATTGGGAAAATAAATAAATAAAAACATCTAACTTAAAACAGTTCTTTTAGTACAAGGCTTAAATCAGCTGCAATGCATATTAAGTGTATGTCAGTGAACAATGATATATAACTCAGCACACATTCAAATAATGCATGTGAATGGGGTACACTAGTGAAAGAGCTAATGTTCCAAGTCTATATAGAACCAGTGGTTGAGATGTCTTTGAGCATGTCACTTAATCTCCAACAGCTCTTGAGCTACAAATAGAAAACATTGTGACAACTGGGTTTCTGGTTTGTATCCCGGTACCAGCTGGGAAACTGTCAGGGGAAAATGAGTAAGATGCTCTGTACACTCAAAAACCACACACAAGATGCCAATAAGCAAGACACTGAACCAAGCAGCTGCTCCAGTTAACCAGTAAAACTTTCAGGCGAGAATGTGAAGTTAGAATTTGCCTTAAGAAACTCACTTCACTTTAACAAAACAAAATAGTTCCTAATTTTCTGATAACACTAAACACGGATGTGCTGTAATGATTCATTCTTTGGAAACTTCATACCCTTGAGTTGATATTAAAACTCATTTGAAATAAGCAGTGTAAGAAACACAGAAAAGAGAAAGAAAAGAGATGACATCTGTTCCAGAGGTTTTCTTTGTGTCTTATGATGTATAGTGACACTGTACCAGAACTAAGAATAACCATCTTGATCATGTTCAACCCATCATGCGCCCCTCTGGCCGTGTTTGACAGCTCTTTCAAACAAACGGACTGAAACCCCCCACAGAACAGAACAAAGCACACAAGACTTTCCATATAAATGTGGAGTGGAAAGAACACTAAACCAATGTAAAAGTGAGCAGATGTGCCCAACACAGAGATGACACCATGTCACTGGTGTTTGAAAAGCCACATGTGTTTGATGTCGGGGACGTGTAAAATGTCTATCGTCATTCGAGAAGTACAGAGGATTGGATCTGTGGTGCTAAAGCTGATGAGTCTACTGTCACTTTCTTTTCTGTTAGTAAGTTGTCAGGGGTGCTACTCCTGCCATCTTCTGGACCGTTTTTGGGACAGATGTAATACATCAAAAGGAAAAGAGGAGAAAACTTAGGATGGATGATGTGCACTTACTGTCTGGCTTCCAGACCATAATTCCTGAAGGGCAAAAATTAAGGATCTTACTGGGAGAGACTCTGAAGACTGCTGAAGTGGTTTAGTGCTAGTGCCAGTAGAAATACCATGAATGAGAAATTATTATTATTATTATTATTATTATTATTATGAAGAAGAAGCATCTTGAAGCTTGCATTATAATAACAAAAAATAGATGTGATGCCATTTGCCCACAAAAGGTCCAGCATCTTTGTAGTATAATGCCAATGGGAACCTGTTATGAAGGCCTGCCTCTTCTGTATAGAAGTAGACGGTGAAATGATATTTGTCCCCTACTTGTGAACTTTTACCAAATTTAACATATTTTTCCTGTAAGAGCAAGAAAATACAGGGAAAATTTTGATAAATTCGTCATAAATAGGACACAAATATCACCTCATTGTCCACTTTTATACAGAAGATTTTATTCACAAGATCCAGAGGCATCAATCATATTTAGGCCAGAGAGCTGAAATTAAATAGCAACCTACTTTTTGGTTTGGTAAATCTTCTTGAAATCTGTGATGGTTTATTGCTATAACATTATAAATCTCTACAGTGGAGGTGGTGGATGTGGACACAACGCGACTTGTGCAAAACCATAATGCCTCCTGACTTTCATTTCTATTATATATATTTAGATATTATAAATGTAAAAAGACAGAAAGAAAAAAGAAAAAAGGAAAAAATTGCAAAAAAAAAAAAAATCACACAAATAAGTTGTGGTGAGAGGTCTAATGGCTTTGTAAGTAATTGATACTAACTTATTATCAATTTTGTAGGCAAAACTAGCCAGTGTAATGCAACAAAGTCAATCGAAATGATTTTCTTTCTTTCTTTCTTTCTTTCTTTCTTTCTTTCTTTCTTTCTTTCTTCTAATCTAACATCATCTAATTGACTACTTATAGAGGTTTAAATAAATATTTTGGTCTACTTAATCAAAATTTCTGAGATGATGATACCAGGAGTAGAACTAAACTATATGATAAAGTAAGGGATTGGGCTACACCTTTCTGTCACTGTATTCAGGTGTTTCATTCAAACCCAGTTCCACAGGTGTATAAATCAAAACCGATCCATGTAGTCAATGAGTAAGAGATTCTGCACTGGTAATATTGTACTGCACTGTAATAGGATGCTACCTCTGTGACAAAAAAGTTTGCAAAATTTTTCCCTCCTACATATTCTACAGTCACTTATACATGGTATTACTGAAAAGTGAAAGTATTTAGGAACCAAAGCAACTCACCCAGGAAGTGGCAGACCAAGTGAAGGAGGGAAAATACTACGGGATTGTTTTTCTGGGCTTGGCCTGTTCCCCTTAGTTCCAGTGAAGGGAAATCTTAATGTTTCAGCTTACCAAGACATTTTGGACAATTATATGCTTCCAACTTCGTGGGAATAGTTTGGGGTAGGCCCTTTTCTGTTCCAGCATGACTGTGCCCCAATGCACAAAGCCCATAAACGCACAGATTGACAAGTTTGGAGTGGAAGAACTTGACTGGCTCACATGGAACCCTGATCTCAACCCAATTAAACACCTTTGGACTGAACTAGAACAGAATCTGTGAGCCAGGCCCTCTCATGTAACATCAGTGTCTGACCTCGTGGATGAATTGGCAAAATTTACACAGACTCCAAAATCTCATAGAAAGCCTTCCCAGAACGAAGAATGGGAAGTGTTAGAACTGAAAACAAGGTACCAACTCCATATTAATGCCTATAAATTTAAAATGAGATGTCGTAAAACCTCCTGTAAGTGTAATGTGCAGGTGGCCCAATACTTGTAGTGCTTGTAGTGCATTTTGTCTAAACTGAGGTTTTAATCGAACTCTTGAAAAATGAGACCACAATTGTGGTCTCATTTTTCAAAGAATTGAGTTCTTAAATAAAACACTGAACCAAGACTGCTTCTTGTTTCACCATTTGCAATAACAATGATCACTATATCTGTTCAATATGTACCTTCAGATGCTGCCTTATATTCTCCCCAAGGGGTTGCCACAGCGAATTAATCCGCAACGGTAATTTTGCAGAGGTTTTACGCCAGATGCCCTTCCAAACACAAACCCTCCATCGTGAAAGGAGCTTGTGTCCCCACCTGGAATAGAACCAGGGACCTTTCACTTGTCAGGCAAATGTGTAAACCACTACACTATATGGGACACTATCTCTGTTTTATATGTATTTAAGTGAAATTTTGTGGTATCCACTTCTGGATGTCCTGATTCCAGTTAAGCATTCTGACAGCAATCTGACCATTGTTAGCAGGTTCACAACTTGGGTAGATCTGAGTAGTTAAGATGGACACTAACAGTATGTCTAATAAAATAGCCAAGAGGGCGTATGTAAATGGAAAAGAAGATTAAGAAATTAATGAACCTTTGGGAACCCCACAGTTAATTCCTGTTGCTGCTGACCCAGCTTCAGGAATACAAATGCTTGTCTTTCAGGTAGAACCTAGACCACTGCAAAGTAGTGCCAGCCGGGTTTCAGCACTTGATCTGCTACAGCCTTTTCTAAAACCTTAGCTGAAAAAAGATTCAAAAGATAAAAAAGACTCCTGATGTCACCAAGACCAATCTGGAAATTGGTGGTGAAATAAAATTATGTAGAAGTAACACAGTAAGTAGGGAAGCATCAAAGGGATCCATGGTTTACAGGATCAGGCCCTACACATCCAGGGTCTGACTGACCCATATTCCAGAGCCAGGAAACTTGTTCTCACCACCACCACCTCCACAGGCAACCCAGTCCAATGCAGGTTAGCTGCAGAGAGCCTACTGGTCATGATCCAATGTGACCCAGTGTTAATTCCCTGGTGAAAGCCACCCAGTCAGTCCAGTGATGCCTCAAAACCTCAAGGTTTATATGAACAAGCTCTGAGCTGAATGGGAACCCAAGAACTAGGCCGGTAATAACAGACCTCAGGAAAAAAAGAAAAAAAAATGACCAAAGAGAGAGTGGTGAACAGGGACTCACCCCGTTCGCCTGCTCGTTTTCTTTCCCTGCAGGTTTTGGGAGAATGTTGAACACACTTCCTGTAAAGCTATGTAGTATTTATTACAGCCTTTAGTTTTTGATGGCTGGGGTCATGTAGCCTGCTGTCTATTTATCCTAGGGGTCATTTACTACATCAGAACAGGTTTTGGGGCCAGGAGAGGAAAGAGAGAAACGAAATCTAAGATGCAGGAACTAAATTGGTAGCAAATGTATAGCTTCCAACTTGTCCATTGGCCGTAATGCATTTTTCAAGTGCTCTGCCCGCCATGCTCCAAGATGCGGGGATGGCTTTCCTCTGAAATAATATTTCAACAGTGGTTACAGATGCAAAACCGGCGCCATCTCTCAGCTTGGGTTGTTCCCACCAAAGTGCAGCATAAGGGATTTTAATTTTATTCCTGGGAAGATATTATGCTTCGCTGTGAAGGGGTGGTGATCTTAAGGTTAAGAGAGACAGACTCATAACCAAAGGGTTGCAGGTTTTAATTTCCAGGCTGAATAGCAAAACAAAGTGTTATCCTCCTTTAACAGCTACACCATTGCCTTTAAGTCAAGCACTTAACAGCATCTCCAGTGGAGCTGTGCACTGGCTTCATTAGGAGCCTGTGGTTGCACTGGGCAACTCCCAGGTCGAACAAATGTAACTATGTGAATGTGAAGAAGGGCGTTGCTGAAAAAAGAGCATATGTGTTCAAGCCGCC
>VUQH01030353.1:1881-20552 GCA_015106775.1 Etroplus canarensis | reverse complement strand
GAATAATGACATGGCCCCCTTCCTCACCTGACCTAAACCCTGTTGAGAACTTGTGGGTCCTTCTTAAACGTGAGATGTACAGTGAAGGAAAACAGTCCACCTCTCTGAACAGTGTCTGGGAGGCTGTGGTTGCTGCTGCACAAAAAGTTGATGGTCAACAGATCAACAAACTGACAGACTCCATGGATGGAAGACTTTTGAGTGTTATTGAAAAGAAGGGTGGCTATATTGCTCACTGAGTTATGTTTTGAAATGTCACAAATGTTTATTTGTAAAGTTTGAGCTGTCTTTGAGTTGTGTAATAATTCTGCACACTAATAGTTGCCTAATAATTGTGCACACAGATATTCTCGTACAAAAGCCAAACCCTCACTTCCACTTCCTTAAATATTCAGGTTTGAGGTTTATAAACATTTTGGATTGATTAAGAGCACTGTTGTTGTTAAGTAATAAAACTAATCCTCAAAAAATGCAACTTGCCTAATAATTGTGCACACTGTATTTTCAGTTTTCTGTCATGAGCTGGTTAACGTTACGCTATAAACTTATAAACTTAATTTATAAATCCTAAGAAAAGATCATGGTTTGTGTTCAAAAATTTCGCATAGGCAGGTTTAGAAGAACCTCACTCTCATGACACACAGCAGTGCGGTCAGTTGAAATGGCCCTTCAAGAAACATCAGATATGAGTTTGAGCCAAGTTTTTGATAAGACATCTGCTGTGAAACATTTCAACACAACTGAAAATATACATTAATTCCTGCATGGTGTGTTGTTTATTTTCAAGCATGGCAGCCATTTCTTGTCCAAAGCATGAAAAAAATGTAAAAAAATGTTAAACTCGAGTGTTCCCAGCAAAAGTGGCATTAGTTTAGTAAATATTTCATATATTTAAATAAAATAAACTAGAAAAGCACTCATAGAGTGCAGACCTCCGCCAAGCAGCTCATTTCCCTGCATATTCTAACTTACACCTAAAACTAATAATCTATTTTTTTTGTCTATCATAGTGCCTTTGATGTCCAAGACATGATCAAAGGTGCCATGATGATCATGCCTTTGATGTCCAACCTCTTTGGTGGAGGTAATCATACTGACATCACTTTTACTTCAATAGTTATTGATTTCAGGACTTCTTGCTTGGCATGATCCCATCACCTGATTCTTCACAAAATTCAGTTCAATTAAATTTTATTTATATAGCGCCAATTCACAACAAAAGTCGTCTCAAGGTGCTTCACACTGTAAGGTAAAGTTTCTACAGTGTTAGAGATCAAACTCCAACCATCAGACCATCCCCTATCAGCAAGCACTTGGCGACCGTGGGAAGGAAGAACTCCCTTTTTAACAGGAAGAAACCTCCGGCAGAACCAGGCTCCGGGAGGGACAGCCATCTGCCTTGATGGCTGGGGGTGAGGGGAGAGAGAAGAGAGACACAGACTGTGGGGGAGAGAAATCTAATCCCCTCTTCCTTTTCCGAATCCATAAAAAAGAATTTCAGCCAAATCCATTCATAAGTTTCTGGGTTATTTTGCAAGCAGACAAACAAACAAACAAACAAACAAACAAACGCTGATGAAAACATACCTGAGCCATCTTGGTGAATAATCTTGATTTAATAAAGCGACTATGAAAGTTTTATAAAAGACATTACTTTTAAAATTTTCCCACTGATTTCCACTCCCCTCAGTCAGTTAACAGAATTTAACATTATTTTGTACTAATTACAAGCCCCTCCTACCATGCGTCAGGAAGGGCATCCGGCGTAAAACCAAATTACCAGATTACAACAGAGCGGCAGAAAGTACATTTGTATTCACTGAGTTACTGATAAAAGCTGTTGGACTACCTACCGGTTTCACACGGCCCCCTCCGGGTCTGGGTGACCCCCGGCAGCCCCTGCTGCTGAGCCCTCCTGCCGGCCGCCTTCAGCTGGCACACGTTGCTGTACGTCTGCCCGTCGCTGCCGCACACTTCGTGGGTGAACTTGCACAGACAGACGCCCTTGGACAGCCGCTTACCCGCCGGGTGTTTGCACTGCAGTCCGTCCCCGCACGGCAGGTCGTCCTTGCGGCCGCACGGCTCTCCTTCCCCCTGCGCGCAAACCAGGCAGCAGTTGCAGCGGTCGGGCACGTAGCCGCCGGGGCAGCCGGGGCTCGGGCAGCCGCTCACGTCGCACCGCGGCGGACACTGGGGTGTCGGCTCCGCGCCGCCGGAGCCACCGAGGCGGAGCAGCACGGTGCTGAACAACAGTATGAGCATTTTTGATGGGACGGTTCTGCTGAAAGCTTCCAATGATTCAGGAAAAGTAACCCTGCGTCCAGAGCGGAGGACCATCTAGCTGCCGGCACCTCCAGCTGTCCCAGCAGCGGCAGCAGAGGGGCGTGTCCTGCAGCTGTGCCCGGGGGGCGTGGCGATGGAGCTCCGGGATGCTGGCAGATGTGTGTGTGTGTGTGTGTGTGTGTGTGTGGGACAGGGGTGTCCACACTTTTTTTAAAGAGTGCCAAATATATTCATGAAAAGAAGCAACTGTCCCTCCAGACATTTTTAAATCTTCAAATCATCCTGGGACAAATGTTCCCCACCAGTCTGATAAACTCAGCCTCTTTCAAAGGTTTGTCATGTTAAATGTGACACTTTGGTGGTATTTACATGTGAATCAGGGCCTGCTTTAGCAACTACACTTATATTCAGCTCTGCATCATATTCCATGAAATCACATGTTTGCACTGCGGCCGTCCTGTGAGGACCACAGATCTCATCTAAATGTGTCCGGGTTCCTTTACTTTTTAGCACGTTCTTTGTTTGTTTGTCCAGTGCATCAGTATAAAATGATTCCCACTCGCCCTGTGGGGGTCTTTTGTCCTTCACGCTCGGGTCCTCTACCAGAGGCCTGGGAGCTTGAGGGTTCTGTGCAGCATCTTAGATGTTCCCTGGACAGAGATCTCAGATGTCGTTCCTGGGATCTGCTGGAGCCACTCTCCCAGCTTGGGGGGGGTCGCTGCCCTGAGTGTTCATGTTACCACGGGGACCACTGTTGTCTTCACCTTCCACATCTTTTCTAGCTCTTCTCTCAGCCCTTGGCATTTCTCTAGCTTCTCGTGTTCCTTCTTCCTGATGTTGCCATCACTTGGGATTGCTACATCTATCACTACGGCCGTCTTCTTCCTCTGCTTCACCAGTTCATCCGTTTGTATCTGGAAGTCCCACGGGATCTTAGCTTGGTCATTCTCAACCACCGTTGGAGGTGTTTTGACCTTGGGACTTCCAGCGCAGATGTTCCTGTGCACTATGCCACCATCAACCACCTCTTCTCTCTGCCAGATGTATATATATGTACACCACCATCTATATATTTACTGTATATATCAACTCCTTATGCACAGTTATACTCTCTGTGCTTCGACTCTCCTTGTTTTTAAAGCTGCCAAATGGCAAAATTATCTAGAAGCTTATATGTTAAAAAGAAGGAGAAATTGCATTTTAAAACTTGTATAATTTAATAATTCTGTTTGACAGTGTTAGCTAGCCATAGATACTTTTAAGACAGGAGCCAGGGATCATATGAAGTCTGACCTCGGCCACGGTTGGTCATGTCTGGTGTAGGACCAGAGAAGGAGACTGGAAGGTCACATTCACTTTTATCTCCAGGCAGGAAAACTGCGTGTTCTCCCCGTGCTTGTGTGGGTTCCCTCCGGGTCCTCCGGCTTCCTCCCACAGTCCAAAGACATGCAAAGGGGGTCAGGTTAACTGGCGATTCTAAACTGACAGTAGGTGTGAATGTGAGAGTGAATGGTTGTTTGTCTGTCTGCGCTGGCTCTGCGACAGACTGGTGCCCTGTCCAGGGTGTACCCCGCCCTATGCCCGATGGCAGCTGGGATGGGCTCCAGCACCCCCCGTGACCCTGAACTGGATAAGCGGAAGATGATGAATGAATGAATGAATGAATACATTTTAATGTACAGTACACTCAGCCTTTTCTGAGGGGGTCAGGTGGAAAGTACCCACCAGTGAGACACAAGGGTCTTTTACCACCCCAATTCCACGAAGTTTGGGGGGCTGTATAAAAAATATAAACAGAAACACAACACAATGCTAATCTCCTAAACCAATATTTTATTCAAAAAGATCACAGAAAACATATAAAATGTTAAAAAAATGAATCATTTTACAATTTCATGAAAAATACTGAATTTAACGGCAGCAACACGTCTCAAAAAAGTCGGGACAGGGCCACGTTTCCTGCTGTGTAGTGTCCCGTCTTAGCGACAGTCCACAAGCTTCCGCGAACTGAGGAGACCAGCTGCCGGACCTTCAGAGTGGAATGTTGTCCCGTTCTTGTCTAATACAGGATTCCAGCTGCTCAACGGCGCCGGGTCTTCTTTGTCGTATTTTGCGTTTCACGATACGCCAAATGTCTTTTTTTTTTATGTGGAGAAAGGTCCGGGCTGCAGCAGTGGCTCACCCCCCATCGTGGTTAGCAGTCTGGACACCCCTGGATTCCCACTGCTGTCAGCTGAGGAGCCAGGAGCTGTCACACCCGTTTTACACCAAAAAAGTTAGCAAACTTCTCAAGTGAAGGCTTCGAGATGCAACTGTCAGTCCTTATTGCTGTTTAATGTCTCACCTTTAGAGGGATTTATGTATAACTTAATTATAATTTCAATTTTGTCACCTTCAAAACAGTGGGTGACAAGTTAATTCAGTGTGCTTTAAAAGTGAACAGCTTTCCTGATTCCCCCTTCAGAGTCAGCAGAGGAGCTCTTTTGGACATTTAATTTGTCCAGGTGAAACTGGAACAGTTCAGCTGTGGATCATCTTCTTTGGCATCAGTTTTTCCACATAATGATTAAATAACATATCTGTTTATACGATATTAAAGTGTGGGCATAAACTTTAGGGAAACAGTTAACTGCAACAAAAAATGTCCATTTCAGAATACAAAAACAAATTCATGTGCTTAATTTGTGTGTGTGTGTGTGTGTGTGTGTGTGTGTGTGCGTGCAGCATTAATTACATTTTAAGACTAACAGCACAAGATACAGGTTAAATCAAATTAACAGATTCAGACACTGTAGTGATGTGTTACATTTCAACAATGAACAACATGACAGGCCTGATTCATGCCTGTAAGTTGCCTCTTCACCATCAGACTGGTTGCTGACAGTTCTGGTATCTTTTCTTTTTGAAACTGGCGGAAAAAAACCTGGTTTCTTTAAGTCAGAACTTGAGTTCTCTGAAATTGTTATCATCATTACAGCATGTGGGAGGTCCCATTCTAACACGCTCACTTCAAGATAACAGAATTTTTAAAAAAAAAATGAAAAGGGGGGGGAAGAAAATGGGTAAAACACTTTAAAGGTTTCCAGGCCACTAATGTTCGATCTTAAAGCTTGAAGCTTGTGATTTGAGGGGAATATTCATGTTCTGTGTGAAATATCTTAAAATGTTGAAGGACTTATGATCTGAAGTCTGTTTCGTAAGAGCAATTCAGAGTGAATCCACAGTTTTTCTGTACCAAAAAAGAAATATCATCTACTGATGTCCTGAAGTCTTGTACTGCCGATCTGGTGAGATGTTTATCCTCTTCACATTCAGCTCTGCAGCCAGTCCTCTCGCTTTCTGGTAAAAGAAGAGAGACAGCTCCCGATCTATTACGAAGTTGTGGTAGATGGTGGCGAGTCGGGTGCACAGCTGCAGCTGAGACTTTTTGTTGCCCAGATCCATGGCTGCAGCCAGGGCTAGGTGGTAGTATCCGGCGGCATCAAACGCATCCTGCAGAGGCAGAAGCAAAATGTGCATTCCTTTAACAAAATATCTTCATTCACTCACACCACGGGTCGCCGTTTTAATCAAATCCACATTTAAACATTCTCAAATACAGAAAACACCCCACGCTTATCATCTAATTTCTTACCTTCAGATCATAGAATATAATGTCTCCCAGAATCTGGTACACCCTGACGTAGTACAGCGTCTCCTCGTCAAACTGCAGAGGTGCTGGGCAGAGGGTCAGGGTCTTCAGGTAATAGTGTTCAGCCAGTTCATACTGTTCCAGACAGTGGTACAGAGAGGCCAGGCGGTGGTAGGCAACCCGCTCATTCAGACGCTCACCTGTATGTACAGCCGAACGCAAAGGTTTGTAGCGTACGACTTCAGACTGTCAGGATCTGTGCAAGATTTATGTTGGCAGCTGTGTCGACAGAGGAGCCAAGTTTTCTCCTCGTTCATTATTTACAGTAGTACAGTAAGTTTGACCGGTTGGTCAGAAGTGACACTGAGGAGCACAGCGGCATTCAAAAAGTTGACCAAAAGGGAAAAACTGAGCCTCAAAAGATTAGAAAATAGATGCTGAGATCACAAAAAAAACCACATATGGCCTGCAGATATCTGTGTATTACTTTGACTTAATACAACAACTATTGCATATTCTGATATTCCTGGTCTCTGGAGGACCACCACTTGCTCAGCAGATTCATGGTCTCTTGAGAATATACCTTTGGGGTGCGTATAAGCCAGAATCTGGCAATATAATACACATCTTGACAGTTTAAAATATTGCACTCTGTTGCAACACTGTGGGCAGGGTGATATTTTTAGCTGTAATGTTTGGAACTGTCAATGTATAGAACACCTCATCATATGCATAAAATCTCAATTCAAAAATGAAAAGAACACTGTGGATAAAATATTTGCCTTCGTCACATTATCATTAATTAGACCTCTCATTCAATAATATGGGGGGGTACGGGACTTAAGACCTCTACTGCAGCCAGGCAGCAGAGGGCACCAGAGACGGTGTGGCTTCACTTCTGAGGTGCCATCAGGTCATGCATCTTTTCTACAGTCAGTGGCAGAAAACAAAAAGTTTTGCTAACAATACACAAAGGCCAGAAATACAAATGTAAGAAATCTGTCCACTCCTCATCTATCCCTTCACCCGCAGACAATCTTCTTTTTTTGCTCTGTTCACTTCCACCGTCATCTATTGCGTCTTCTTGTTCACTGCGCGTTACACAAACACACCCGTCTGCATTTTGATGATATGATAATAAAAAATTAATATATCAGAGGCAGGGATGTGTAAACCTGAAGGGGGGAAAGTCCCACCATCTTACACCATGGTAATATGTGTGAGTGCGCTCGTTTATAAGTTCATGTAAGTCATGCAAGTAAGGGCTTACAGGACCCTTAGGACTCTGGTAAATGTTCTACTTTTATAGATTGAACTGATCAGCTGTAATCTTACAACAAACTGTACACATCTCTGTGTGGTGGGAATAATCTTAATCTGTCTCTTTTACACTGTTGGACCTGCCTCTACAGGAGTGGACAAGAGCAGTCCAAGACTGTGTACCTCCGCCAAGGCTGAGCAATCCATCAATTCGATGCAGGGACATGTCCCAGCACTGGCAAAATTTTCACGCCACGGTCCCCTGCCCTCCAGGGACAGACCTGCCTTTTTCTCTTTCTTGGCCCCCCTCTCTCTCTCCCTGTCTGGTGTGGGTCGGGGTAACTAACTTTGCGTTTCAGTCTTCAGGTGTGGGTGTGGCTGGGGCGGAGCTGTAGCTGCACACCTGTCTCTTGTGCCTCATCACCAGCTATGGTTAAGCTCAGCAGTCTTCTCCACTCTCCACCTGAGCGTTAGCTGCCTCTGTGTGCAGTCAGCCAGGCCACTTCTGATCCTCCTAGCGCCCCACCTGGATTCATTACGGAAAGCTGCCTGACCCACTCTCGCTCAAAGGAACCAAGAACCTCGCCTGACCAAAGACTTCAAGAATCAAGAAATTAATCCGCATTGGTAATTTGGCAGAGGTTTTACGCCGGATGCCCTTCCTGACGCAACCCTCCATAGTGAGAAGGTCTTGTGTTCAATTTTCTGAACAAGTAACTGAGCCAGTAACTGTACACACCAACCTGTAGTGCATCAGAGCAGCCACTAATAAACTGTTTATATACCACCACTTTGTCCATAAGCCCGCACAGTTAGAAACACATTTCAACCCTCATTTCTCAATATGCTGTAGTCTGAAATTACTTTATGGTCAAATAAGAGCTTAAGAGTTTGCTATTTTCTTCATTTTTTAACTCAAGCACCAGACATATAAACTGCATGTCAGCAGAAAGCTTTACCCCCCGAGCTCACCCTGCCACCAAGCTCATGAGTGCCATGTGACCTGCACAAGTATGTGTCACTACCTTTGACCGTGGAAGTGACACGCCCCGTGACCAAGGACCACTGCGGCGTGTGCTTTTAATCCAGCTGATTAAAAACACAAAAGCGTCACATAAATGATTCCTACATAGTGTATATATACTGCACACAGAGCACTAATTAGGGACTGGGACACAGGCGAGGGCAGGAGGGAATGATTTACAGCAGGATTATTTAAAAGCACAAGAGACACAAAAAATCATTACCAAATAAAATAAAATAAAAATCACAAAATCTCAACACCAGAAAAATAACGATAAAACAACGTTTTTACTACGTTATTTTGACGGAATGAGCTGAGGTAGGTGGTAAGATTGTTGTGCTCATATCAGGAGAACAAGCCCTTTAAAATCCACCTTTAAACCTCAACAAAGGGAATCAGAGGATAAGAGTTCACAGAAGGCTGATGGGAATTTGAAGTGTAACACTAATGTAATGCTGTTAGTAATCCCAAAGTGCAATAATGAAACGTGAACATTACTCAACAACTGACGCAGATGATGGAAAAGTATCATTTCATTTTTACCAAGAAAGGATTCTTCCTTGCTGACCCACTGAACTGCTGCTCACAACCTCACTGCTGCAACTGCGTATTCATATTTGCTTGGGTTTGGCTCAGTTTTTATTTTTTAAATTTGACTTATTTCTGGGAACGCTGCTATAAAACGCATGCCTAACTATCACAGACGCGCTGGTCATATGGGTTGGGACTGGGAAGACTACACTCCTGTCCAACCCACTATTTGATGAACGCTGCAGTAGAAAGTGGGTAGAATGACAAGATCACTTTTTTTTTTTTTTTTTAAACTTTTTTGCAACTTTGACTGTGTTTACAGCTAAGGTTTGCATTATGTAATAACCCCTGAAACAGAGACTGCTGCAAATATTACTGAAAACGTCTGAAAACGAAACTTTACTAAATAAGTCACAGAAAACGTAAACAATAACGTGGTGATTAATTAACCCACTCTGTTAAGCTTTATGAGACACACATGCTCTTGGCACCAACCTGCTTCAAAGGAAGACGAGTCTGTTGGTGCAATACGAGGTTCCAAACCCTTTATCAAAGCGAAAAGACCTCGGTGTGCGCTGTTTTGACTTACCCAGAGTGATGCTGATGTCCGCTGCGATGTGGGCAAACGCCACTGCTTCCCCATACAGCTTGAGACAGAGCATCACCTCAGTAAGCTTATTGCTCAGCCTCAGTCTGGTACGAATGCTGCTGCTCTTCTCTGCGATGGGCATGGCACGGTCCTTCAAAGTGTTGGACACAGCACTTCAATCAGAGTTATTACAGTTTCTCCCAGTGTGGTCGTTTCTTAAGCTTTGACACACGTTAGAACAATCGCGTTAGCACGGTCAACACAAAAATACTACTCAAGCTTGGTCATGTGATCCATGGATATATATAAAATCTAATTTTACATAAGAATTACTATGATTAATATCAAGAGTACAGGAGTATAATGAGGCCATAATGAGGCCACAGGATTATGACGGCATTGTTTTGTTATTCAGTACCCTGTAGAAGGTGACAGCCTTGTCCTGGTCCTGGCAGCTGTTGAAAAAAATGTCTCCTGCGGCTTCCAGAAGCTTGAGAATGAAGCTTGTGTCTCCTGTGCTCAAAGCCACGTCCTGAGCTGCCTGAAAACACCCAAAAACACAGGCTTTCATCCATCCATTTCTCACTTACTGTAAGAGTCAAGGTGCAGCAGAAGCCTATCCCTGCTGTCGCAAGGCAAGAGACAGAGTACACCCTGAACAGGCTGCCAGTCTATCAAAGGGCTACGTCCACATCTACGGACAATTTAGAACGAATAACTTAGCAAGCATGTCTTTGGACTGAGAGAGGAAAACCACACGGACACAAGAAGAACGCTGCACACAGGAGCTCCACACAGGAAGGGCCTGTCGGACCGTCATACCACCATATTCCCCTCTTCATTTTAATAAAATATCAGGATAATGTAAAACAATTCAGGAATCATACCGTACTCACTGATCTGCTGCATCAGTTTTTCTTCCTAACAGAAATGTGGCTTTTACTTAGTAATAGTGAGAATCATTACCCCTGCATAGATAAAGGAAGACTTTTAATGTAAATTATTTTTGTAGAAAGTATTGAGGTTTCACTGCTTAACTTCAATCACAAGGATTTCAGCTTTGCGGTCGAGGTCTTTTGAATCCTAAAAGCCACGAGTAAACTATTTTTATCCTATGAGACATTTGTGTGAAATGTTGTCATCATTTGCATATGAGTTCTGGAGTTATGACACTGTTTCTCAAACTGTGGGACAAGCCCCACCGGTAGGGCGCAGACAAACAAGTGAAAAATATAAAGTGGAACTAAAGTGAATATTTATGATTATTGTAGAAAAAAGAAACATTCAAGAATTTGCTGATGTTAATATGCTGATGATATGCATCTTTATTTAAGTAAAATTCAATTTGGATTTTAGTTTATTGCTAGTGGTTGATGAAAAAATGTGTTTAATTTTTTTAAAGGCATTTGAGAAATATTCATGATGGCTATCACTGACACGAAGACAAAAAAAAATAGCAAAACAGACATGAACTAGTGCTAACTCGAGCACAAGAGAAGTGGGATTGAAAGGTCAGTCCTCAATGTACACACTGCTCAAAAAAATTAAAGTAACACTTTGAAAACACATCAGATTTCAATGGGGAAAAAAAATCATGCTGGATATCTATACTGATATGGATCAGGTAATGTGTTGGGCATGAAAGTATGACACATTGTTTGATGGAAGTAAAAAATTATCAACCCACAGAGTGCTGAATTCAAAGACACCCTGAAAATCAAAGGGGACAAATTATTCAGCAGCCAGTCCATTTTGCTGAAATTTCATTGCAGCAACTCAAATGGTGCTCAGTAGTTGGTATGACCCCGTCGTGCTTGTATGCAGGCCTGACAACATAGCGGCATACTCCTAATGAGATGACAGATGGTGTCCTGGGGGATCTCCTGGAGCTCCTGGACAGTCTGAGGTGCAACCTGGCAGTGTTGGATGGACCAAAACATAATGTCCCAGTGGCGTTCTATAGGATTTACGTCAGGGAACTGCTGCGGCCAGTCAATGGTATAAGTTCCTTCATCCTCCGGGACCTGCCTGCATACTCTTGCCACATGAGACCATCCATTGTGGTGCACCAGGAGGAACCCAAGACCCACAGGACCCCTGTAGGGTCAGATAATGGGTCCAAAGCTTTCATCCTGATATCTAATGGCAGTCAGGGTGTCGCTGCCTAGCCTTTAGAAGTCCTTGCATCCCTCCATGGATATGCCTCCCTAGACCCTCCACTGAACGATGTTACAGGCAGCATAACATTCTCCAGACCCTTTCATGTCTGTCACATGCTCTGGAGACTGTGCTGGGAGACACAGCAGACCTTCTGGCAATGGCACGCATTGATGTGCCATCCTGGAGGAGCTGGACTACCTGTGCAACCTCTGTAGGGTCCAGGCATGGCCTCATGCTACCAGTAGCGACACTGACCCTAGCCAAATGCAAAACTAGGGTAAAAAACAGTCAGAAAGATGAGGAGGGAAAAATGTCAGTGGCCTTTCCAATGTTTTGGGGGTGGTCTCGTTGGTGCCCCTCTAGTGCACCTGTTGTTGACTTCATGAACACCAAAGCAGCTTAAACCTGCTAAACAACCCCACACTTACCGACCACATCAATCTCTCAGAAGTTTAACTGACTTGATGTTCCTTTAATTTCTTTGAGCAGTTTACTTCAGTTCAGAGAATCATAACTAAAAATGAGCGGTGCTTCAAACGTTAGAGGCAGATTTGAAGTTCTAACTGACAAAACTAGTCTCAGACCTGAACATAAATGTCCACCAGTTCAGTCTGGCCCAGGAGGTGGTAGATCTTCCCAGCGTGCAGCCAGCCATACGCTTCCTTCTCCTTGCAGCCCAGGTCAATGGAAATACCCAGACTGCTCTTGGTGTAATCAAGCGCCACCTTGTATGCCCTGGAAACATTCAGAGAAAACTTTTTTGAAATGTGAACTGAAAGTCAGTGCACCTGAAATATTTCAAAAAATTTCTGAATGCACAAGAAAACTGGGTCTGTAGACTGTGATGCACGTTTATGGCATGTTTTGTATTTAAGGGAAACTTTTGCTAATGTGGGGGTTTGATTTTGCATCTATATAATCATGTGACCTGCGTTTCTTCACCTCCACTCTGTAAGGCAAGGGCCAGGAAGACCTTCACATCATGCTGCCTCTTGCAAACAGCGGAGGTGTGGCTGCCATACTCACAGCCAGAGCTTTGTGCCTGAGTGCTGTGCAAAAGTCTGGAGCCACCCCTCATTTCCTCATATTTATTTCCAAGATGCCAGGCTTTCTTGTAATTTTTAAAGTGGTCTTGAGGAATAGTTCTCCAGCTTTCTGGAGCTCTTTCAAAGTTTCTGAGGACACTGGCTACTGTCCAGTCCAGTCCAGTTTTAAAGGAATGTTGTTAGCTTCGTTGTTTGTTAAGCCACCTAACACTGACCTATGAGTCGTTCAAGCATAAAAAAGGCACCTGACACAAGGGATGGACTAGTGTTGTGTCTACACATGACAGACAATTTAGCAAAGAGCCAGTTTTAAATTGTATCCTTAGGCGCTTTGGTACTCGCAGCCTGTTACAAAAATACATCATTTGTTCAATTTTTCTTTAGTTGAATCTATGAAAAATGTAAAAATAATAATGTTTGACAGGCACAAAATAGTATTTTTGCAGCAAAAAGATTATTCCAAAAGAGCTTTTAACTGAAAACTTGGCATATCATGGCACAGTGTACAGTGTGTCTTTAAAAAATTAGGAAATTAAACAAACAGAGGACAAAAAAAGGAAGAGGCAGACTGACAACAGATGAACAGCTTTCGTTCATCAGAGCCTCCTCAGAAATGAGTGGCTGTCAAGAAGCCATTATTAAGTAAGTGAAACTGGCAGAAAGGCCTGAGGTAATTACAAATTACACAAGAATGGAACTGAAAATCAGTGGAAACAGGTTTTCTAGAGTAATTAATTAGAAAATTTGAAATTTCTGGTTCAAACATAACATAAAAGTATATCAAATGTAACCAAATAAGGTGTGGCTCAAGACTTTTGCAGAGCACTGCAGACTGACCTAATTATCTAAAACACTGGGCATGAGTAATAAAATTCTAACAGTGTATATATCTTCTTCTTCTTCCTCTTCCTCTTTTGGCTGTTCCCATTAGGGGTCACCATAGCAGATCATCTGCCTCCATCTCACCCTATCCCTGCATCCTCTTCCCTCGCACCAACCCTCTGCATGTCCTCCTTCACTACATCCATCAACCTTCTCTGTGGTCTTCCTCTTCTGGCAGCTTCGTCCAATATATGACTTTGTCTCCAAGCTTCTCAATATGAGCTGTCCCTCTGATGGACTCATTTCTAATCCTGTCCATCCTGGTCACTCCCACCTCCAGCTCTGCCTCCTGTCTTTTTGTCAGTGCCACCGTCTCCAAACCATACATCATAGCAGGTCTCACTACTGTCTTGTAAACCTTCCCTTTCACTCTTGCTGTTATCCTTCTGTCACAAAGCACCCCTGACACTCGTCTCCACCCACTCCACCCTGCCTGCACTCTCTTCTTCACCTCTTTTGTGCTCTGTAACAGTGTATATATATATATGGCACAAAATGAGTAAAATCATTTCATCCTCTCTCCTGAACACCAGGGGGATTTGCCTGACCTGTAAGTCACCGTCGATCCTCAGTAAGACTTTCTTGAAACAGTCTCTAGCCTAGACTGTTGTTCATCTAACAGTCCAACTGATTATCAGTGAATATTGTTTAACTGTATTTGAGGTCAAGGTCCTTGCAGGTAAAATAACAAATTGTATAAAAAAAAAAAATAATGTAAAAGTTAATTTTCAGATACATGGAAACTATAGTGACATTGTCAGCTATAATCATGCTGTCTGGCGACCAACAAGCCTTTTTAGCTAGGCTTTTTATTAGAACTGTATGTATCACGCAAGAAAAAAGGAGGAACACTCAAAGCAAGCGGATCTGAATGCTACACACAGGTATGGTAGGAAATGTATCCTGTGGCTCGGTTAAAGATCGGGACGGGGCCACAGACAGAAGCATTCGTCTTGCCCAAGGCACTGGTAAGGTTAGCCCTTCTCTCAGCTCTCAATGAACCTACTGCTTCTTGAGGAGCCATTGTGCTGTCACGATACCAGACAAGCCA
Organism: Etroplus canarensis; assembly: GCA_015106775.1. Lineage (NCBI taxonomy): Eukaryota > Metazoa > Chordata > Actinopteri > Cichliformes > Cichlidae > Etroplus > Etroplus canarensis. The sequence continues at coordinate 6,095 of VUQH01030353.1, read as the reverse complement.
GTCAGCTTTCTGAATGAAAACTACAAAAACACGCTCATTTTGTCATAAACTGAAATCATCTTTTAACTGTGAAGGTTCAAATCAAGTTTAAAGAGAGTTTCTTATCGACTCAAAACCCCACACCTAATTGTTTTTTTAAACTCATCAAGCTATTTAAATGAGAAATAACAAAGCAGCACTTCAGATCTATCAATTGCAAATTCACAAGGCAGTAACACTCAGAAGAAAGTGTATGTAAAGCATTTAAAAAGAAACGGTCGGTACTTGTGCACTCTCCGAGCTAAAGCCACAAAACAACATTCTGTTCTTTAACGCGAATTTCATAGTCCGGTCATATATTACAGTTCCACGTGCGCACACCTTTTTGTGCCCAGAGAGAGGTAGAGCTGGCTGATGGCCTCCAGTGCATCTCCTTCCTGCGCTCTGTTTCCCGCGTGTCTCAGCAGCTGGACCTGGTGCTGACTGTAGATGATGCACTGAGCCTGGTTTGGAATCATACACCGATACAGACTGCACAGACACCCAACCGCACTGAGCTGGCCTGTTAAAGAGTGGCAGAGCACAGCTTAACGCAGACTATGTAAATGAATGCATGCACATGACAGTGTGACCTACATACTTACATTCCACCAGGTTAGCTTTGATAGCCAGCAGCAGAGCCCACTCGTAGCATCCTTTCCCATAGTCCAGGTGCTGCTGCTTCACATAGTACTGTCCCAGCTCCAGCAGCACAGAGATGAAGTTTGCTTCATGGCCTTCTTCACTGAGCTCAGAGAGAAGCTGCACTGCCTCAGTCAAGTGTCTCTCTGCTAGTGTTTTGGCTCCAGCCTTCAGACACAACAGCCCTTCATGGAGATGAGAAACCAAAGAGTCGCAACAGAATCGGAACAGAAACATTATGCGCTGACGACTGTTCTATCTTACCTAGGTTGGCCTGAGCCACAGCCCAGTTTGGTATGTCTTCGTACTCTTGACAGATGCCAATAGCAGCCTGGTAGCTCTCTGCTGCCCGCCGGAGGTCACCCATGCATCGAAGTGCCACACCGTGCATGTTGAGAACCACGCCTTTGTTACATTGAAAAAAAATGATGAAATACCCACACGTCAAATCGTGCTTACACTACAGTAAATTGCGCATAGTTTTATTAATCCATCAGAGGTTAAGTGTCTGTAAAGCTGACCAGTCCCTTCAGTTAAAAGCTACAGCTATTGCAGTCCATATTACTAAAAAGGAGTCACGCTGACATAGGTTCTGAGGTCAGACAAGAAATTCAGATTCAAAATATAAAGCAAAAAGGCTAAAATATAAAACCACTGCCTGTTTAGCAGCAACATGGCCAAATGGCTGTAAAGGACATATGTCAATCAACAAAGTGTAATCACTTTTACCTTGGGTCAAGCCCCACCTCCAGTAAATTTTTCATTCAGATCCATGCATTATTTTTTGCATAATCCTGCTAAAACACACACACACACACACACACACACACACACACACACACACACACACTGACCAGCATCCCCAAATGGGATCTGCAGTTTTTTAATAGTTTTCTGCACTGATCCGGGGGGGACTGCAGAATCTGCAGGGCTCAATTCTAGAATCCAATGGTACTTTATTTCTGAAAATGTGTTTTTTCCATGTTCTTTATTATTTTTAATTATTGAAAAGATGGATTAAAAAATTGCATGCTTAAACCCCCAAGTTACATCCATTTGTGTGCTCAGGGAAACAACAGTGAAATACAATCAGGGGACTGTCTCATGTGAGTGCTCCATAGGTAACTGTAATAGGCATGTCATGAGTATCTGTCACACACTGGAACTGCGTTTTTTAACACAATTCATAAAAACCCAGTCACCTTCCTGAGGAGATGTGCAGTGCTCTGGCATGGAAGCCAGGACTGATTCCAGTATAGCCAAAGCAGTGTCAGACTGACTGTTGTTAATGTGAAGCCATGCCAGCCAGATGAGGGTGCTGTTTCTTTCTGAAACAGAGAGATGGACTTCCTTCGAAGGATTGTTGCTGATGAGAGCGTGCATATGATGGATAGCCGGTCCGACCATTTTGTGCTTGTAATAGAGTTGGCAGAGACAAACAGTGAGCCAGTGGCTCAAAATGAGGTAACGGTTATTTTCTCCACACTGGAGCCTGGTAAAAGAGATAGCTTGGTGCAAATATGGCGCCACCTGAGGTGGAATGATCGTTTCTTGTTCAGTGACACTGTCCAAAACTAATGCAAAACTGCCAAGACAGTCAGAAACTGTGGCAGAGGGCTGCAGAGAAGCCCTCCTGGCTGAACTGACACTGAGCTGGGGAAGGTGAAGTTTGCTGTAAAGCCTTCCCAGAGCCAGGTATCCATGACTGGGAGAGATGCTCCACGTTTCATCACAAAGTATGAGCAGTCTTTCCAGATAAGGAACAACTTCAGCTCCCATGGCGCGGGTCCAGTGGAGCTTTGTCAAGAGGAGACACGCCCGGGCCTCTGCCATTTTGTTGTGAGAGAGAACAGCTTTCTTGAGCATGTATTTAAGAGCAGAGTTGTCCTCTAAGCTCAGCAGGCAATCAGGGATTCCCATTAGCAAGGCAACCAGTCGTTCGCTCACAGCAAAGAAACCTTCTGTGTTTTTCTGCAAAAGATATATAGCGGCCAGGTTGGAGTAGATGCTGGCCAACAGCCTGAGGTCAGTGAAGCCTTCTCTCGGAACACTGAGGGTTTCCTCAAAGTAAACCCGGGCTTGGCTGAACTTTGACCTCCCAACACAGAGCTTACCCAACAGGAAGCACAAACGAGTCTGCGACCAAAAGAGTCGTTTCTTCCTGGCTGTCTCCCTGGCAACACCCAGAAAGGCAGTCAGCTCATCCTCATCAGAGTGACCAGTGAAGGTGGAGGAGGCAAGCTCTTCAGAACTCAGTCCATACAGGAGGCCAAATACCTCTTTATAGTCTTGCCCTTCCAGAAAAGAGAAGAGGGGAATGAAGTTTTCTGTACTGTTGTTCCCTTCGACAATTGGATGGACAGTGAAACATGGAGGGGTGAGATTCTTTTCCTCTGTAGTCAGGCCCAGTTCCTCTAGAGTCCCATTGATGGTTACAAGGGAATGAGGAGATGATTCTTTTGCTTGATCAAGAATCCTCTGAATATTTCTCTTGAGCTCAGTCTGCTGAGTGTCAACGTTTCTTGAAGAGCTGACTGCAAAAGAATAACGGGAAGAAAAATTATGATGACATACAGTGTAAAAGTATTCATACCCCTTGTACTTTTGCACATTTTGGCACGTTATAACCACAAATGTAAACGTATTTTATTGGGATTTTATGTGATCGACCAACACAAAGTAGTGCATAATCGTGAAGTGGAAGAAAAATAATTAATGGTTTTCACATTCTTTACAAATAAAAATCTGAAAAGTGTGGTGTTCGTATGTATTTCAGCCCCACTGAATCAACATTTTTTAGAACCAACTTTCATTGCAGTTAGAGCTGCAGTTCTTTTAGGGTATGTCTCTACCAGCGTTGCACGTCAACAGACTGAAAATTTTGCCTTTTTCTTCATCTCAAAATGGCCCAAGCTCAGTCAGACTGGATGGAGAGCCTCTGTGAATAGCGACTGTCAAGTCTCGCCACAGATTCTCAGTTGGATTGAGGTCTTCACATTGACTGGGCCATTCTAACACATGAATATGGTTCAATCTAAGCCATTCTGTTGTAGGTCTGGCTGTATATTTAGGGCCGTTGTCCTGCTGGAAGGTGAACCTCCACCCCAGTCTCAAGTCTTATCTAGACTCCATCCATCTTCCCATCAATTCTAAACAGCTTCCCTGTCCCTGCTGAAGAAAAGCCTCCCCACAGCATGATGCTGCCTCCACCATGTTTCACAGTGAGGATGGTGTTTTCAGGGTGATGTGCTGTGTTAGTTTTCTGTCGCACATAACATTTTGCATTTAAGTCAAAAAGTTCAGTTTTGGTCTCATAGGACTAGAGCACATTCTTCCACATGTTTGCTGTGTCCCCCACATGACTTGTGCCTAACTGCAAACAGGACTTCTTATGGCTTTTTTCTTGGCACTCTTCCATAAAGGCCAGCTTTGTAGAGTACACGACTAATAGTTGTCCTGTGGACAGATTGTCCTACCTGAGCAGTGGATCTCCGCAGCTCCTCCAGAGTTACCATGGACCTCTTGGCTGCTTCTCTGATTAATGCTCTCCTTGC
>VUQH01030341.1:1541-43485 GCA_015106775.1 Etroplus canarensis | reverse complement strand
AGATCACTGGGATCTGCACCAGGTTTCTTCAGAATAGGAGTAATGGCAGCTATTTTGAGAGATGAAGGAACAGTTCCAGAGATAAGGGATGAATGGATTATGTGTGTGATGAGAGGGGCTAAAGAGGAGACAGTTTGTTGATTTTACCCATTTAAACCCATGTAATTTATTAGATTCTGCATCCTTTTCAATGATAAACTTGAACAGAGTGCATCTTGTTCTATGTGAAAATTTGATATATAGATCACAGTCTCCAGAACTGCCCTCCAGTGGGCTCACCACCTGCCGGCGGGACCATGGGGGTCCAGTGCAATGTGGATTGGGTGGCACTCCAAGGCGGACACCTTGGCGATCCAATCCTTGGCTGGCTAAACTGGCTCTTGGGACGTGGAACGTCACCTCTCTGGTGGGGAAGGAGCTTGAGTTGGTGCATGAGGTTGAGAGATACCAACTTGAAATAGCTGGGCTCACCTCAACGCACTGCTCGGGGTCCGGAACCACATTCCTGGAGAGGGGTTGGACCTTAGCCTTTTCTGGAGTTGTCCCAGGTGAGAGGAGACGGGCCAGTGTGGGTATCCTTGTATCCCCCTGCCTGGTTTCCTCTATGTTGGGGTTTTCCCCGGTGAACGAAAGGGTTGCCTCCCTACGCCTTCGGGTTGGGAAATGGGTCCTGACCATCATTTGTGCCTACGCACCAGGCGATGTGTCAGAGTACCCACCCTTTGTCTTAGTCTTTGACTGATGTGCTAGAAAGCGCTCCTCTCGGAGATTCCATTGTCCTACTGGGGGACTTCAACGCACAAATGGGCAATGACAGTGAGACATGGAGGGGTGTGATTGGGAAGAATGGCCTGCCCAATCTGAACCCGAGTGGTGTGCAGTTATTGGACACTCTCTCCAGTAGGGGGTTATAATTTGCTGGGATTTAAAAAGTTGATCTGTTGGGTTGAGCTCAGGTGACTGTCTTGGCCACTGAAAAACATCCAGTTTCTTTGTCTTGAGAAACTGTTGTGTTGCTTTTCCAGCAAGAAATAAAATCACCACAGAAAACTGGCATAGAAAAACTCGGGCATGGTTTTCAGGCTCGTGCGCAGTCCTGTGTCCTATTGCCTATCTATTACGTGAAAAGTGGTGCTGCACAGGAGTTTAAACAACATTTTGTGTTCGACAATCATTTTGCAAAGTGAAAAAAATACTTTTTACTTGAGAAAAATGTATAATTAACAGTATAATCAAAACATGTTTAAAGTATTTAAAAGTAAATGTTCATGTGATGTCGAATTGCACTTTTTAGAATCATATATATTGGATCATAATTTCTGGTAATTAATTTGATGCATATATTATTTTTATGTTGCAGTTGTTAATTGATTTTATTACTGGGTGGCTTGATCTATAATAAAATGATACATCAGCAAAATAATACATAACTATAAACTGTACTTGACTAAACAAGCAGAAGCCATCTACAAGAAGGGCCAGAGCGTCTCTATTTTCTGAGATGACTTAGGTCCTTCAATATCTTCAATATCTGTCTGTGGTAGTCAGTGTCATCCTGTATGCTGTCGTGCGTTAAGGCAGCAGACTAAGAATGGCAGACAACAACAGACTCAACAAACTGATCCTCAAGGCCAGTAACATCGTGGGTGTGGAGCTGGATTCTCTGACAGTGGTGTCAGACAGGAGGATGCTGTCCAAGTTAAGGACAATATTGGTCAATCCTTCACACCCTGTCCGTAATGTGCTGGACAGACACAGGAGCATGTTCAGCAGCAGACTCATTCCACCACGATGCACCACCACGATAAACGCCACGTTAAATCATTCATACCTGTGGCCATCAAACACTGTAATTCTTTAATGTAATCCCTTGACAGTATTATATTGTATAAATTCATATTTTATATACTACATACTGTATACAGTGTCTAACTTTAGAGTTATTTATGCTACATATGACAATTCATACAGACAGATTTATTTGCTTATTTATTTTTATCATATTTATTACCCCTCAAATTTATATCTACTGCCTTTCAAATTTATATTTGTTTATATATGAAGGTGCATCTGTAACAAATTACAATTTCTGACCCGGAAATCAGAATCAGAATCAGAATACTTTATTAATCCCTGGGGGGAAATTGCTTATTTTACGGACACTCAGTTAAGCATACATAAATATGAATATGAAAAATAAATATATATGTATATGTATATATAAACCAAATATACAGTGTGTACCGTAGGTGGCAGTAGCGTTTAGAATTAAAGTATATATTTTCACACAGTTGGATATAGAAAAATGAGTGAATATGAGTGTGAATATGAAGTAAAAATATAATAAATAACATATAGATACAGAAATGTTGTATATATTACAGAATCAGAATAATATATATCAGAATAACAAAACATTCTGATTCTAAAGCTTCACAATAAATACTATAAAATCCAATATTTGCATCCAAAATCTAGTAGAATAGACAAAAAAGTAGCATAACATAAAGTGCCTAAATAAAGTACATTAAACCTGTACTTCAGAAAAGTAACTGAGCTAATGTATAAAGTTACATTCCTACTGGTCCTATCATGTTCTTATCCTTCTTTTAAAAAAATGTGCCATAGTCCCAAAACTAATAGACCTTATTGTATGCATTACAACTACAAATAGACTACAAGCAATAAAGTCTGATATGAAAATGGCTGTTTGGCTGAACTCAGCTGTATAAGAACCAAGGCTAGCCTGTTGGCTTGCATTCAGATTATGACAATTTTATTCCGCCTGGACTCTCCCTTAGAGATAGGGTAAGGAGCTCAGTCATTTGGGAGGGGTTCAGAGTTGAGACATTATTCTCCACATTGAAAGGAGCCAAACAGAGGTAATTCAGAGGCCTCCTGTGAGGTGTTTCAAGCATATCCTCCAGTGAGCCCTGGGTAGGACACACTGGAGGATATGTGTGGGAACACATGCAAGAGTTACAGGAGGTTGCTGGGGAGGTCTGGGTGTCTCTGCTTAGACTGTTGCCCCTGTGACCGAGACCAAGGTAAGTGGAAGAAAATGATCGATTAGCCAGATGTTACAGCATATTATCCAGCTGATAGAAAACACCCTGAAAGCAATCAGAGACCTTCATAGCATGCACCAGACAATTGAAGCATATGCAGCTGTAGAGGTCATGCAAACACAGTTGAAATAGAAGGATAACTGTAGTAAAGCAACACTAAATCCGAGTATTGGGACTCACACTTAAAATCGATCCACAGGAAAGAAAATTAGTAGTAATCCTAAGCAACTTTCTTGCCTATTTTAAGATGTATCCTAAAATATAACTTTACACTTCTCTTGTGCGGCGACACTTCAGAATATCTCTGACGGGGCTTCAATATGTGCTTAGAGAAACGCGCTTATCTGTCACCACCAGCAGAAAATCTACCTGAGAAGCCCATCAGAGTGCTGGCTGTTATGAATGGGCCATAACTCCCATAACAAGATCTCCTCACAGACACCTTGTGTTCCATCAGGCAGGGAGAGAGCTTGACAGGGACAGGGGATAGGACTTCTGACAATGCTTCTTTGTATGATGCCAGTTTTCAATGTGCCTCAGTGAAAAGGCAACATAACGAGATCTAGTAGTTAGGGGGGTAGACGAGAGAGGCAGGCAACAGAAAAAGGGAGGAAAAGCTGAATCACTGTGGCAACGGGAAAAAAATAGGTACTTCAAATAATATGTGTTCACCTGCTCTTCGTGGTCTTACTTCTGCATCATCATGCTTTGTTTGCTCGCTCAGGGGTTAGTTTTGAGACTTTTTATGACTGTTCAAGGGCTCTTTGAGGGCTTATTGCAAGGGTCTAAAGGATAGATGGTGACCTATGCTGTATGCATGTTAACACCGTGAGGTCTAAGTAACCATTAGTGATGAAAATCCCATTTCTAGCCCAAACCATATATTTGGAAAAACACAAAATGGACTAAAAAAAAGAAAAAAAACGGAATTGTTTTTGATGTAGGTCAGTTAGAATGCTTCACTTTTTGGTGCCTGATTGTAAAGATAATGTTGACTTAAACCTCACACGGTTAAAGGACAAGTCCAGTTTACTCAAGCCTGATTATTTCTCATCAGTGGGTCAAATGTGGACACCTGCAGACCTCCCTAAAATGCACATATGGACAAAAGTAACCACATACACATTACACCTACAGAAGCTTTTACAATATCCCATTCTAAATCCATAAGCATTAATATGATGTTGGTCCCCCTTTGCCACTCTAACAGCTTCCACTCTTCTGGGAAGGTTTTCTACAAGATTTTGTAGTGTGTCTGTGGGGATTTTTGTACATTCATCCAGAAGAGCATTTGTGAGGTCAGACACTAATATTAAAGGGGACGGCCTGGCACTCAATCTCCACTCTAGTTCATCTCGATGGTGTTCAATGGGGTCGAGGTCAAGGCCAGTCAAATTCTTTCACACTAAACTCATCCAACCACGCCTTTATGGACCTTGCTTTGTGCACTGGGACAAAGTGCTGCTGGAACAGAAATGTGCCTTCCTTACACTGGTCCCACAAAGTTTGAAGCGTAGAATTGTCCAAAATGTTTTGGTGAGCTGAAACATTAAGATTTCCCTTCAGTGGAACTAAGGGATCCAAGTAAACCCCAGAAAAACAACCCCATTGTATTACCGTTCTGCCACCAAACTGTAAAGTTTTCACAATGCAGTCAGGGATTCACCAAACCCAGACTCATCCATCAGACTGCCAGATAGAGGAATGTTTCTGCTGCTGGAGATGGAGAAGTATGGCCATGGAAACCCACGCAATGAAGGTCCCAGAGCAGTTTTTGTGCTGATGTTAATGCTAGAGGAGGTTTAGAACTCTGGAGTTACTGAGTCAGCAGAGTGACTTCCGCACACTATGCACCTCAGCACTCAGAGACCCCGCTCTGTAACTTTACGTGTCACTTTGTAGCTGAAGTGCTGTGGTTCCTAAATGCTTCTACTTTTCAATAATACCACTTACAGTTGATCGTGGAAAATCTAAGAGAGAAGACAATATTGCACTCAAATTTAGTGAGCCCTTTAGAATGACTTATTCTTCACAAATATTTGTAAAAGCAGACTGCATGGCTAGATGCTTGATTTTATACACCTGTGGCAATGGGACTGAAAGAATTTAATTATTAAGAGGTGTGGCCCAATACTTTGTCCATACGGAGCATAAAGAGCAGTTTAAGAAGCTTTATCAGCAGTGTATGGATGTTCACAAACAAACTACTCTCTTCTGATTCTCTTGATTAGATATCATCTCCCACATTAGACCTTTATGAAAGAGATATTATGACCATTAAATACAGGAGGAAGATTAGATTACCAAGACTAATTTAAGTATGTTGTATTTCCAGCCACTAATTAGCATGATTTGTACACTTGTTTATATCCATGCTTTCACTTTAATCACTCCAGATATACAAATACACAATATAGCTCCATACCCTCTCCATCAGTCATCAAACAAGGTAACAAAAAGACTGAGAAAAAGAAGAGAGTGGAAGAATAATAGTATTCTTGATAAGTGGAAACAACAATAAGACCAGGTGTACGAGGTGTAAAATATAGATGCAATTAAGTATTTAAATATTTAAGGAGAGGAGGCGAACTGAGCACACAATGCAGCTCAGATAGTTTTCTTCATACCCTACTCCTGAGGAACCACAGTTAGTTTCTGCACTCTCAACAAGCAGCTAGGCTGTCCTTGAGGCCTTTTGTGCAGACAAGACACAAGGTGGTCAGGTCAACATGCTTCAAAAGACTGCACCAGGACTGACACATTCAGGCCTCCCCAAAATAGTGAGAATTCACCCAACAGTGGGGTCAACTCCGAAAGAATCCAACCTAACTTTGAACTCTCCATCACCTTTGTAAAAATACTTTGCCAGCTCCCGCATAAAGCATTTGAAATGTTTTTGCCATCCAGAAAGTTTCCCCAATTTTTAGAGGTAAGTAGAAAAGCAGCTACAGATTTTCAAATTTGCCTTGTGGGGTACATACAGAGGTAATGATTTTTGTTAACGACATTGAAATGGATTTGGATCTACTTTCTCCCAAAAGAAATAAATTACCCCTCCATCTTCTTCTACTTATCCCACATTATTGAGCCTATCATAACTTTTATAGGGCAAAATTCAGAGTACACCTTAGACAAGTCACCAGCCTATTCTAGGGCTAACACAGGGACAGACAACCTTTCAAAAACACATTCACACCTACAGCCAATTTGGAGTTGCCAGTTAACCTAACCCTGAATGTTTTTGGACTGCAGGAAGAAGCTGGAAAGAACCAATGCAGGCACATTTTCTTCAATCGAAAAAGTGCGGAGGAAAGTTTATAAGGAGTTAGGAGAAGAGAATTGTGTTGTGTCTGCTCTTCCTGGCACTTACTGGTGATGTGGATGTGGTTGATCTGCATCTGTTGCACTGAAACTAAAATACACCAAATATGGACGACAAAAACTGCGTCACAGATATTTTGCCCAACATGTTCTTAGCAGGTTGTTTCATGCAGGTCATAAAAAAAGCTTCTCCTTTCCTTTCATTAACGATGTATTCCAACGCAACCCCAAAGGAGGCAAGAAAGGAGGCACTGAAAAGCACCTTTCGTTACTATTTTGAGAATTTGAACAGCTCTTATTATAGCATCTGTTTTGATACTTATGGAACCTTAAAGAGAAAAACTGACTTTTAGACAACACACGCGAAAAAGCAATAAGTAAAGTGGAAAGAAGGAAGATGAGGGAGCTAACAGATGAAACAGAAGCAGACAAAAATGAAGAAAAAAAGAGACACATGGAAAATAAGAACAGAGGAAACTCCAGAAAAGATACTGATTAAACAAAAACAGGAATGAAAACTAAACTCCTTCTTCTGCTTCTTTCTGCTGCATCCGGGGGTCGCCACAGCAGCTCATTTGCCTCTGTCTCACCCTATCACTTGTGTCCTCTTCTGTCACACCCACCCTCTGCATGTCCTCCTTCACCACATCCATGAACCTTCTCTGTGGTCTTTCTCTTTTTCTCCTGCCTGACAGCTCCATCTTCAACATCCTCCAATCGTCCAGTATATCCACTCTCCCTCCTCCGCAAAACCTTCTCAACTTTGCCTGTCTTACTTTATCTCCAAACCTGAGCTGTCCCTCTGATGTATTCATTTCCATTCTGGTCACTTCCAGTGAAAATTTCAGCATCTTCAACTCTGCCACCCCCAGCTCCACCTCCTGTCTTTTTGTCAGTGCCATCGTCTCCAAACTATACATCATAGCAGGTCTCACTACTGTCTCGTTTCATATAAAGGTTGACCCAGGTATTTAAACTCATCCACCTTCACCACCTCCACTCCTTACACCTTCACCATTCCACCTCCCTCTCATTCACACACGCATGTACTCTGTCTTGCTTCTACTGACTTTGATTCCTCTTCTCTCCAGTGCATACCTCCACCTCCCCGGGCTCTTTTCCACTTGCTCCCTTCTCTTACTATAGATCATAACATTGCTGGGACAAAACTGAACAGATATTCAATATTCAACCAGGATCATAAGGCTTCGGCAGTTTTTTGCATTTAATTAAGGAATAATTAAAGGTCAAATCAGTAGTTCCAATAAGCAATAAGCAACCACTGACTACATGTAGCCCAAAGTGAAGTAGTTTTTAGCTGCAAACTTGTTTTGTCTACCTGCCAAACAGTTAGAGTGAGATACTCCCCTCAGGAGTTGTTAAATCTGGTATAGACAAGAGAATAGTGAATGCTGGACTCAAACACAACTCCATACGAATGAATGATAATGGGGCTCACTCTTTGCTTGATGTGTAATCAACCCACTATTAGCTGACATGTTCACCGTGATTACTGTGGTCAAAGATCAACTTTCAGGTTTGAAGTGCAATATCAGCTGACATATTTAAGAGGATCTCTGTGTCAAAAATCTAGTTTAGAGACCATCAACCTGGGGTCAGCTGGTATTCCATTACTGAAAAAATTGCACACAGAGTGGAAGTAATGGGGAGTTAATGAGAGAACCAACACCTCATTTTTGCCCCTAGGGCCTTGCAGCTGATTAATGCAACCATGCTAGATGCTGTAGAGCTGTACATTGATTTGATGTAAGTGATGAGCACCTCCTAAAAATACATCCATCTGCATTGTATTGTGGTTATCTCAAATCCTTAATGTTATTTTTTTTAAAGTATTCTAGCCAAACCAGCCCTTCAAAGCAGGGTCAAACTCGTTTCTCTTTCTTTTAGCATAAAGTTTAACTACGCATTTAATCCTTGAGATGGTCTAAGAAAAATAAGTACAATTTCAACTGTATTTTTTCCCATTATCAATAAATGCTGCTGTAGTCATTCAAAGAAACCCATTAGCACAGCTCTTTGGGTTCATACTTTGAGAAATTAATGCAAAAAATTACAGAAAACGAACCAGCTGCTCATTACTCAGACTTTGACCTGTAATTATAAAACACAAAATATCTTATTTTTTCTTACCTTGGACCCACTGTAAAAAGCAGGGAATTCTATAGTAAATTGTGAAAAGTGGGAGATTTTCAGTTGTGTTCTGTGCAAACTAATAATTACATTACTTTCATACTTTGATGTAGTATACCAAACTTTAGGTGATGTCTTAATCAGAAGACTGTAAAAGTGATTAAAACAGTTATAAAGTCCAAAATGTATATGCCCTTTATTTGACACCCGTCATTTGAAGGATATGCCTCTTACCTACATATGGATACACTATATGGACACTATATGGACAAAAATATTGAGCCACAGCTTTTAATCATTGAATTCAGTTGTTTCATTTGGTCCCATTGCCACAGCTGTATAAAATCAAGCAGCCAGCGTCAAGCAGTCTGACTTTACAAACATTTCTGAAAGAATCGGTTTCTTCTAAAGAGCTCACTGATTTCCAACATAGTACTTTATTATGATGCCACTGTTCTAATAAGTCACCTGGTGAAATTTATTCCATCCTAGCTATTCTATCATCATTTGGAAGTGGAAGTGTATAGGAACCATAGCAACTCAGCCACGAAGAGGCAGATCACATAAAGTTACAGAGTGGGGTCTCTGAGTGCTAAAGTGGATAGTGCTTAAAAGTTGTCCAGAATCTGTTGTTTCAATAACTCAAAGTTCCAAACCTCTTCTGGCATTAACATCAGCACAAAAACTGTGTGTCAGGAGCTTTGTGGCTTGGGTTTCTATGGCTGAGCAGCTGCCAGTGATTGGATGGAGCGGTGTAAAGCACACCAGACTCGGAAGTAACAAATCACTCCTCCTTCTGGCAGTCAGTGTTAAGTGACTTGCCAGGAGAAGATTACCTGCCTGATTGCATTTTTCCAACTGTAGCGTTTGGTAGAGGAGGGATAATGCTATGGGGTTGTTTTTCTGGGGTTGTCATGGGCCCATTAGGTCCAGGAAGGAAGGCTTAGTGAGACATTTTGGACTATTCAATACTTATAACAGTTTGGGGAAGGCCTTTTTCTGTTTTAGCATGACTGTGCCCCAGTGCACAAAGCAAGGTCCATAAAGGCATGGTTGAATGAGTTTGGTGTGGAAGAATTTGACTGACTCGCACAGAGCCCTGACTTCAATCCCATCAAACACTTTTGAGATGAACTAGAACAAAGGTTGTTCTAGTCCATCATCAGTGTCTGACCTCACAAATGTAGGAATGGGCAAAAATTCTCACAGATGCGCTACTCAATCTTTTAGAAAGCCTTCCGAGAAGAGTGGATGCTGTTGTAGTGCAGAGGGGGGCCCAATTCCATATAAATGTCTATGGATTTAGAATGGGATGTCATAAAAGCTTCTGGAGATATAATGTGTATGTGGCTGTCCATATAATACATTTTAGGGAGGTCTGCAGGTGTCCACATTTGACCCATCACAGATCACATTCATATTTTCAGTATTTTAGGCAGGGGTTAAAATCGAATTTGGCAGGTGGGGGAACACTTAGGTCTGATGTAGAAGTTGTCACAGCCCAGCATATTAACACATAGCTTAAAATGGAGATTGACACCAGAGTTTTTGGTTACATTGGTTACTAAATATTCCCAACAGCAAGGAGAGCATGACGAGTTCTAGCAAGAAGTGGTGTCCCCTCCAACCCAACCTCGAATTTGCCTTTATCCACACATTTGTCCGGTGCAATTAAGCAATCAATAATTAACACCAGGCATCCAAAAACTCTTCTGAGTAAGTGAACAAGGAAATGACTCACTTGGAAATGAGTCATATAATAATTTGTATTGTAAGCTCAAGATTAGATTGTAATCTGCTTGTGGCCTGTCCTACTGTTGCTCTGAGGTTTACTGCTCTTTGTGGATTTGGCAGACTGAATTTAACAAAATATGATGTATGCACATGCTACACGAGCCTTCATGGGTACTGTCCAATCCCTAGCAGGTATAAAGGTACAATACTGTGTAAAAGTCTCAAGCCACCATTCCTTTCTTTACATTTTACTTCCAAAGAGGCTAAATTTCTTGTAATTTTAAAGCGGTCTTGAGCGATAGTTCTCCAGACTTTTGAAGTTTTTTCAGTTTTTTTCTTTGGATATTGGCTGCTTTTTCACTTATTTTCAGTCCAGTGGCACCGCTATAGTGTCCCATCTGTCCTTAAAAATTTAAGGAAACTGGACTAGCGGAGGGCAAAAGAAGAAGTGGTAGACCTAAAAGAAAGCCTATCTACAGAAGATAAACAGTATCTGAAAATCATGTCCTTAAGAAATAAGAAAAATCCAGCGAAGACCTGACACAGGACCTGAGAGATAAATTTGGCTCTTCAGTTGTTCCTTCTACTATTCCCCTAAGACTCATTGGAAATGATCTCAATGGAAGGGAAGGCTGACTGTCAAGAAGCCCCTCTTACAGAAGGGAACTGGGAAAAAAAGGCTGAGGCATGCAGAATTACACAACAACCGAACTGAAAATCAGTTGCAACAGGTCTTCTGGGGTGATAAATGAACCTCAACATTACTGAAGCAGCGCGAGATCATCTTGAAAGAGAACAGAACAAAAGGCAGCCAACATCCAAAGAACAGCTTTGGAATGTCCTTCAAGAAGCCTGGAAAAGTATTCCTGATGACTAAAGAAATGACGAGAAAGCTTGCCTAAAAGAGTTCAGACTTTGTTGAAGAACAAAAGTGGTCATACCAAATCTTGACTTTCACATTGGTTATAATTTTACAAGATTTGTTTTTGCCTCATGTACTATATTTCCATTTATGTTTGCACTTTTCAATACATTTTTGCACCCATTTCCCATTATTCCTGCAAAATACAAAGAAATTAAGGAAACTCAAGACTTTTGCACAGTACTGTAGAACGTGGCATAAACATCAGCTTGAATTCAAACGATGACTCCTTACAAACTCCTTCTATTAGCAAGTCAGTTACTCAGCGCGAGTGAAATACCCCTGGTGAACAGGATGTACAGAGTGTGCAGGTGGGACCTGGGATGACATTATTTTCTCCATGGCTCGCTTCATAATACTTTGTATTAAACTGTCTATCAGATTTAATTACTCATTAACTGAAGGTGCTGATCTGGATCATTCTGGCCCACTTTCACCCCTGGGTGCAGGTACACGTGTACGTACAAATACATATACAGTGCGCAGAGAGGCAGAGGATGTTTAAAAGCCTGACTAAATTTCTTCTGAAGGACTGGAGCAGTTCTGGGCTGCAGCAGCCTGGCCCTGCCACTAAAGGTAATAGGGTCAGACAGATGCATATTAGCCGCGGATCATCTCCTTTGACACAGCCGCTGATCCAACTGGCGGCAGCAACCCAGAGCCTATACCTGTACCTAGCGGGCATATCTGAACTCGCTGTGCAGACGGGGGAGTGAGCTGAGCGCCTTTTGCCTTGTCCTCCCTCACTTCCCAGGTACACTTCACGCCTCGCGGATTTTCCTTCTGAGACATCCTCACTCTCCGTTTGTGAAGGCTGGCAGATACATGCAAAATGCACCGAAGCAGGTGAATACACACTCCCTTATAAGCTACAGAATATGCTCGCTCTGATATTCAGCACCTTCTCTCCATCCATGCGTTTTGCTAGAAGTCCTGAGGAGATGGGAGGTCAGGCCATTCATTTCACAGAAACCAGAGCAGATCAGACTGAGAGAGCTGCTTCTCCCCACGGCCCCTCATTTGAACAAGACAAACACAAGGCCTGTAATTAAAGATGTAACAAAAGCTCTGCCAATTGTTTCTCCTCTCATCTCCGCCGGCGTGTCGCCTTGCATTATGGCACAAAGCTTAGTCTGGCGTGCTCCCGGACTCAAGGCTGCTACTAAGGTTCAGCTGTCCTCATATCCACTTGACTGAAAAAAAAAATCTCCAGTGTGCCTTTGAAAGAGGAAACACGCCTTTGTGTTGTTCTTTTGTTTTAAGCTTCATAATATCAGGGATGGAGATAATGAAATCCTTCAGAGCTCACAGCGAATTAGATTGTAACGACTGAGCAGGTTGGGATTTGGTGTCTTGTTCAAGGACACTCTGACAGCACACATGGCCATTGATGGACATATGCAGGCTGTGGAGGGAATTGAACCTATGAGCAGCAGATTTGAGCTTTTTGAGCTTGAAACATTTCTTGAAGATGGAGCTGCTGCGAAAGCAGAAATAATCGAATTGATTAAGTTAAAGCTCAGTGGACGGAGCCAAAGAACTGCAGTGTTTCAGAGGATGCTGAGGTAACAAAGGAGACAGCAAAGGACACAATAACTTGCATGTTTTTTCTGCTTGGTAGCAGTCTACTTGGCTTTCAGGGAAGGTCCATCTTCTCTTACCGTCATTGTCTATCAAAGGCGTTCATTTGGGATTTGCAAAATTGATCACGAGGTAAATGTAGGACAATGCTGCTGAACTCCAGCAGCCAGCATCCTTCACAAAGCAATTTCAACCTTTGATGCACTCTCCACCGCCAGTTCATATAATTCATATCGGAAAAGTTCAAACACCAAAAAAGTTAAAAACCTAACTGGTTCTGTTGCTTATCAGGTTCTTTGCTCCTGTAACCACATCTGAATATAATGTCACAGTCTACTGACACACCCTGAAGTACACAGCAACGAACTGAAAACACTGAATGTCAGCAAAAATATAATATTTCATTGGGTGGTATGTTATTTTTTTTAATCAAAAATCTTCAGTTTACTTCAACTTGGGTCTTTACATGTCTCATCTTTAGCTCATCCTGAAAGACCAATAAGCTAATGCCATGGCAAGCCGTTTGTTACCCGTCCATCTACTTTTCACAAGAATCAACAATCCTCTCAGTGGATTGGTTAGATTTCAGTGACACTTGCACTCGATGATCCCCTAGTGAGTTTTCACCCAAACTGTGCACAATGTCGTATTTGTCATTTCCCAGGCACTTTTTCATTTTTTTAAGAATTGTACTCCTAAGAGTATTGGTCTGCATTGTAATATTCATAATGCAGTATTTGCATGTGCCCCTCTGCCATCTATACCTAAATGTTGTCATTAGGTTTTCTATTGACATAATAAAAACCGGTCAAGTACTAGGGCTGTGGTGTAGGCACTGGTCCTCCAGGTGACAGAGCAATCGCCTGCTTTGCCAACATCAGCATAACTTCTCGATTTTACGAGTAGAAAATTGTAAGGTTGATTCTTAAATTCACTGTTCCTATCATGCTGACAGATATTCAGTGGTTTTCTTCTTGGATGTGATAGCTTGAAAAATCGCTTTGCCACACATGTTGCATACCACTTGAATCCTGTCAGATTGTCATGATAATGGAAGGAGTGGTCCTCACCATTATGTTTACATTAGTGTTCTGGTCGGTGCTATAACATGCTGATGCGTCACATGTTTTCATGCTTTTTAGGGCCATGGGTACTACTAACCATGTAGTCATAATACTCATGAACTCAAACACCTTTATTTGGTGGTGAATGAGATTAATTTGTACTGGATGTGAGTATTTGTGTGCCTGCTTGACATTTCAATGGATTTTTAATTTTCATTCGTTTGTGCAATACAGTCAACTAATGACAAGAAAACATTACTTTCTCTCCAGAACGTGGGTTCATCATGCTCCTGCAGATATGGAAACCTGGTGACATTTGCTCTATAAACCAATGTCAGCATATCTGACTATACAACATCTGTAGGCAGTGGACAAGATTTTTGGTTTTGGATGCTTTCTGCTTTTCGTTCGTAATGCACTTGCAGTCTGACTTCTACTGACCAGTCAGGGTTGAGCTGATTTTGTTTGCATCCTGATAAAACAGTCAGTATTAAAAGTAAAAGATGGATTGCATTAGCCAAATTCTTAAAACACCTGGGGATCATATAACGATTTAGCTTTTTATTGGATACTTTGATGTCCTGGATACACAGGGAGCCCTGGATAAACACTGATGGCACGATCGTAAAGTCAGCCTAGTGAGCTTTAGAGCTTTTCAAGATTAGGTTTGATTGACCTGCACCACACCTGAATGTGAAACTGCAAAATATTGGATAAAATAAAGTGTCTGCTTTATGTGACATATTTGCTTTATCTTTTTTGGGGGTAATGCAATTTACCATTCCTGAAATAGGTTTATGAGATTGTTCATACACTGGGTCACTTTATTTGTGAACTTTAAAATTCTCTGACGCTATCCTGCTCCTAATAGGCCAAGTCACTGCGGCTGCCTGACTACAGCATCTCTACTAAATTTAAAGATGTCAATTTGGTGAATGTGAAGGTGTCATATTATCCCAGTTTGTGCAGAGGGGATGAATTCTGGATTAATTTTTCTGCAGATAATGCCCAGATCAGTCCCAGAAGTGTCACATTCTCAAAAACTCATTCATGGCAGTAGCAGAAGTGATGGCAATTAATTCCGACTTTAGGAGCACAGGCCTCCTTTCTTCTACATTCGTCAATACCAAATGTTTCCACATTCTCAGGATAGTTTTTGTCAGCTCCATAAATGAGGTATTAAAATTCTTCTTTGCTTTCTGCGGCTGTCTATTCGCCACAAGAAAAAGACTCTTCTTTAGAAATAACTGATGGTGGCGTTTCTCCGACGCCCCCAGATTTAGCAGCCCAGATTCCTGCTCCAGTGTAGAGCTGAGCACAGCAGTAGAGTCATTAGAAGAGTCACAGAGGGATGATTTCAGATCAGTCTGTCACCAACCTCTGGGTTGCCAACTCAGCGTAGAGTTAATGGGAGCATTATTAAATCAGCAAGAAAAACAGGTGCCAGATTTTCCTGTAAATCAAGCAGTGTCTCAAACCTTTGTTTCCTCCTGCTCTTTCACTTTCTCCTGTTTCAACCTATTTACTTTTCTCTTCATATGAATCAGTATAACAATACAGTATATTTATAATTCAGTTGACACTACACACAGCGTTTGTACTACAACCTGAAACAGGCTGCCAAAAATATATCAATTTGTGCTGAAATCACTGAAATAGAAAGAAATATGCAGCTTTCCGAGCAGCTCAAGTCATTACTTATTTACATAGCACCAATGCACAACAATAGTTATCTCAGGGCTCTTTTCTAGTTAAGCTTATCACTCTATATTGTAGAAAGAAACCCAACAATCCAATAATCTCCTTTGAGGAAGCTCTGGGGTCAAAAAACTGAAAGGTAGGATGAAATTGTAAGTGTGTCCTTTTAAAATTGGACTTTTTCAGCTATATTAGCAACTCAAGCAGTGGAAATGTTGGCCTTTTAGACTATTTTCCAGCTACCCTGGTGTAGATATTCACGTTCCCCAGAGAGTAAACCATAGCGTGCCGTGATCTCTGAATTTTTCCTGTTGAAGTGTGAGCTTGTCAATTAAAGTAAATAGGAAAAGTCCACTTTTTATAAGTATAGTGATGAAATGTGGGGACATTCATGTTCCCCAGAAGGTGGTTCCTAATGACTTTTCTTGTTTACAATTTTCCCTTTTGCACCACCATGAGGTAAAGATAACATTTTTATTTTTGTTATCTTTGCTTTGACATACGCTTCAGGCATTTGTGTGCCCCAGATGGTGAATTTGAGTGACTAGATGAAAATTCTTAAGCAACTTTTTAACAGGCAACCATGAAATGTGGTGCAGGCATTCAGTTACCCAAGAGGGTGAACCTTAATGACTTTTGTTGTCCATGGTTTTCCCTCTTACACCGCAATTATGTTGAAATTTATATTTGAAATGGAAATGCCTCAGCTGACGTTAAATGGCTGGCTATGAAATCTAGTACAGAGATTCAAGTTCCCCCGAGTGTGAATTTATAGTTTAAAGGGGAATGTCTCATCAATTTTTCAATAGATAGCTTAAGTCTGGCAGAGATATTCATTTTGTTAGTGACAGAGTTCCACAAAGTTCTATACTGGAATCAATCATACACATCCTTCCCTTTGCCAATATTATTAGAAAAAGCTGAATACAATTCCGTTGCTATGCAGATGATACCCAGCTATACGTATCTACAAAGCCAAATGAGATGAATCAGTTAAGCAAAGGCTTGAGTGACCTGTAATTTTCTACATCTCAGAAATATAGCATCTATCCAGGTACCTACTGTGGATGGCATTACCTTGACCTCCAGTGACATCATGAAGAATCCTAGACTTTGTCTTTGCAAAGAATATGCCCTTTAATAAGCACCTTCAGCTACCCTTGTAGTTCTACGAGGGGTGACCAGAGCGAATGAATCCACAATGATAATTTGGCACAGTTTTTATGCCTGATGCGCTTTCTGATGCAACCTTTTCATGGTGGGAGAGACTTGTGGACTCAAACCAGCTGTGCAAATTAAACAAATATGTAGGACTGCCTTCTTTCACCTCTTTCAGAGGTGTAAAACTAGTTCATGCATTTTTTACTTTTAGGCTAAAATATATTGTAATTCATTATTATCAGGCTGTTCTAAAAGTGCTGCAGTGAGAGTACAACTGGGGACTAGAAAGAGAGTTCATATTTCACCTTTCACCTGCTCCATTGAACCAAGCCTTGAATTTAAAATCCTCCTTACTTACAAAATCTTGAACAGCCATGCCCCATCCTATCTTAAAGACCACATATTTTATCACATCATCCTAACAAAACACTTCTCTCAGACTGCAGGCTTACTTGTGGTTTCATAAAGTGTGTAAAAGTAGAATTTGAGGAAGAGCCTTCAGCTATCAGGCCCCTCTCCTCTGGTACCAGCTCCCAGTTTATATTCAGGAGATAGATATCCTCTCCAATTTTAAGATTAGGCTTAAAACTTTCCTTTTTGATAAAGCTTATAGTTGGAGTTGAATCAGGTGACCCTGAACCATCCTACCCATCATACACTAAACATTTCTTCTCTACCCACCTCTTTTTTTACATCCTCTATGCATTTGTATGCCACTACATGTAATTAAATTTTGTCTTCTCTCTCTCCCATAGTATATGTGTTGTCTTTGTCTTTCTATGCTCTCTTTTTTGTCTTTGGATGGTTGCCACTCCCTGAGCCTGGTCCTTCTGGAGATCGCTTCCTGTCAAAAGGGAGTTTTTCCTACCCACTGTCACCAAGTGCTTGGTGATAGGGGAATGCCTGACCGTTGGGGTTCTCCCTGAACATTGAAGGGTCTTTTCCTCACAGTATATAGTGCCTTGAGGCCACTGTTGTTGTGAATTGGAGCTATATAATTAAAACTGCACTGAATTCTTTATTGATGATTAGCAAAAGTTAGCTTACAACTAAACATAACTGCAATGAACCACATGCTGATTAGACTGTTAGCACTGGCTCTAGGCATACTTGTAGACTTGGACCAATTTAAAGTTAAAGTACCGTATGCAGCACTTTATCTGCACTGAGAGTTATGAAAGTTTAAAAAAAATGCCTGCATATAGGTGTAATTTTGCAACACCAAATTAAACATCTTAATCATTTTTTAAATTACTGTATACAATCTAAAATTACTATCCTTTAATTAAAAACTGATCATTCCAATGTTCAGCTCAGTGATGCATCACTATTTATTTGCTATCCACGCTTTACCATTTTCGCTATCTTGTTATTACCTCCTCCTCATGCGCGAAGTTTAATACTAATGTTAGTTGGCACTGACTTTGATAAGGGAGCATGGAGGCTGGCTGTTGCTTACAAAGCCACACACACTTATAAAATATGCAAGCACTTTTTATCTATCAGCAGCTTGAAAAGTCACTAAAATTGGAGTCTACAATATAATTGTTAAGTGTACCAATGAAAAAGTCATGTTCTTTGGTAAAAGGGTTCACCGCTGCAGCCCAAGAATCTATGACCTCCAGATAGCGCCTTTATTAGAATAAAGCAGCAGCACAGCTCAGGGTTTTTGGATCATAGACCTTCTGAGATGAACAGGTCCTTTGAAGCTTTTAGTTGCCAGGTGACAGTGAAAAAAAAATTTCCCCACTTAGTTTGTCCGAGTGTGCTGTAACAGACGTCGGGATTTAGACTTCAGGTAGAGGGAGGACTTCATGACAATCCTAATTGCTTTTTTTCACCTAACAAGTAGTCAGCAATGACTGGGCAACACAATTCTTCTTTTTGGATTCATCACGTTCATTTATCTGGAAAACTTTTCATGTACACAGCTTTGAAAGGAACCACTGCTTTTTTCCCACTGTGATAAGACGGGTTTGTTTCAAGGCAGAAGAAAGTGGTGGACGGTGTGCTATTTTGTCCTCTGATCAGTGACTCAGTGTGCAACTACAAACACATGGAAACTGACAAAGAAGACATTTATTGTGTGTGTGGCTGCCTCCGGCATACCTAACATGTAATGGAGCGCGCACACTCAACCTAATTGTTATTCTGTTTGCTCTAGGAAGTGGAACAGAACTGTAAAAACTGCCTATATGAGACCTTTGAACCCTTTTTTACCAGAGATTTTTTATCTATTAAGGTAAATAAGTCCTGAAAAAAGGTTTACAGCATTGTGCAAAAGTCTTAAATCGCAGTCATAAATCCTTTGTGTTATCATGATACCACAAGAGCTATTTGACACAGGATTTTGAACTTTGGCACATATACTTCCATGAGATATGAAACTCATTAGATTTTCAGACATTTTGAAAACATGTATTGGCCACAAGGTGACTTTATCTGTAAAATGTGTAAAACGTTCAGCCATACCTCTGTGACTATTCTTTGGATCCACATGAAACAATAACCAAATTAACTGTGGGACCATACACTTTCAGGGTGAGACCATGTTGTGTGTGTCGCCATTGCTGTGGTGAAATCGATAAAACATTTTCAGGAATATTATGGAATCAACTTCGCCGCTACATAAATCAGTTCTTAATCATCTTGTTTGCACTAAGAAAGAGAAAAAACTGACTATTGCATCTAACACTCTCACATCACATCAAGTGGGGTCGGGTCAGATCAGCATTTATGAAAAAATTTGGGTTTTACCAGAATATACTTTTAATGGTCGCACAGCGACTACAGGAAGGTAGTTCTTTATATTTCACTTCTAAGGAGGCAGACTTTTTTTAAAGTGGTTTTCAGCAGTAGTTCTCCAGGCTTTCTAAAAGTCTTTCATAGATTTTTTTTGGACAGTGCCTACTTTTTCACACATTTTCAGTCAAGTCCTTGAACCCAACCATTTCCAAAAGAATGTTTTTTCCTTTGTTAAGCCACTTAACACTGACCTGTGAATTGTTCATGCATCAAAATGGCACCTATATAAGGGTTGAAAAAGTGTTGTTCCTACATATACCGGACAACTTAGCAAAGAACTAATTTCAAATGATATTTTTAGATACATTGTTACTAACAGCCATTTGTCCCAGTTTCTTTAGTTAAATCTACAAAAAATGCCAATGATAACACAGTTTTAAAGGCATAAAGAAGTGTTTTTGCACCAACAAGCTAATTCCAAAAGAGCTATTATATGAAAGCTTGGCATATCTTTGTCATAGGTCTGTTTATGTGGAGCATGGAGACCCAAATAAAGGACTCCAGGCAAGGCGAGATTAGTTTAAAGAGGGGTTTATTAAGCCTAAAGATCCCAAGATGAACAAAGTCCATAAATTTCAACTCTAGGCATAAAAATTACAGGAAGAAGAAACACAACAGTCTAAGCACAGATGCCAAGACCTTCCTCTCCCTGATAACCTCCTCCAGCTCTTCTGGGGCGATATCATTGCATTTACTAGCCAACCAAGAGATATATTCTCTCCAGCCAGTCCTGGCTCTGCCCCAGTTGGGCCTCCTCCCAGTTGGAGATGTCTGAAACACCTTACCTAGGAGGCATCCTGACCAGATGCCCAAACCACCTCGACTGGCTTCTATTTTTTAAGGAGGAGTAGCAGCTCTACTCTGAGCCCCTCCCGAATGACTGAGTTCCTCACCCCATCTCTGAGGGAGAACCCAGGCACCCTTCAGAGGAAGCTAATTTTGACTGCTTGCGTCACTGATCTCATTCTTTTGGTTACTACCCAGAGCTCATGATTATATGTGAGGGTAGGAATGTAGATCGACCAGTACATTAACACTTTAACACTTTGAAAAACCATTTCTATTCTTTCACTTTTAAATCAGATTGAGTTCCCATTACTCTTTACCCATGTTGTTTTATTCATGTTTTTTTTATGTTTTTAATCTGTTCTGTTGTCTTATATTGTTTTATTCCCTTGGCTGTACAGCACTTTGGTTAACAGATGTTGTTTTTAAATGTGCGTATGAATAAACTTGACATGACTTGCAAAAAAAAAAAAAAAATACAGCAGCTGAATAGTATCTGAAAGTCATGTCCTTAAGAAATAGGGGGAAAAAAATCTAGCAAAGAACTGACACAGGACCTGAGAGATCCATCTGGCCCCTCAGTTGATCCATTTACCCTTCACTGAAGTCTCCTCAGAAAAAGTCTCAGTAGAAGCGTGGCTGCCAAGAAGCCATTCTTAAGGAAGTGAAACAAGAAGAAAAGGCTGCAGTTTTCCAAATTACACAAAAACTAGACTGAAAATCAGTGGCAACAGGTCTTTTGGAGTGATGAATGGACTTCAGCATTATTGAAGATTATCTGTACAGAGAATGGAGCAAAGTGCAGCTATCATCCAAAGAAGAGCTTTGGAATGTCCTTCAAGAAGTCTGAAGAAGTGTTTCTGAAGGCTAATTAAAGAAATGACAAGAAAGCTTGCCTGGGAGAGTTCAGACTATGTTGAAGAATAAATTGTGATTGTAATAAATTGTTCAAATTCTGTTTTTGCCCTTTGTCCTGTATTTCTATTCATATTTGCACGTGAGTAAATCGCTGCACCTATTTTCCACTTTCAAAGCAAAATACAAAGAAATGAAGGTGTCTTGCAATGTCTGCATAGTACTGTATTTGTCTATTAAAGTAAATAAGTCCTGAAAAAAAAGTGATTTATAAGCTTACAAATGATTCCCAGCTGCTGGCACTGCTTGATTTAAAATACTCCTGAATGGGATGATATTTTTCATATGGAGAAGCATGTATTCCCTTTCTTCTTTCCACATTCATTTTGTTGGTTGCATGTAAATAATTAAGCAGGAGTAACATTGCAGACGGAATACATTCATAATTCAGGCTTTTCATGTTCTGTGTGCACTCGTGTTTGTTGCTTGCATCAGTCACATGCTCGTCCTTAATTTCGACTTCAGAAAGTTGCTCCAGCCTTTCAGATTCAGCCTCACAGACAGGGTCACAGGACAGTCACAGAGCGGGGGTTATGGGGAATGACAGAAGAGGGAGGGGTAAATATCAGAGCACGACACGCTGTTCCTGAGGTTTGTGGTCCTGCTGCTTCGAGGGCCCCACGTCTCCTCCGCTCCTGTCAGCTCATCAAGGCCAAGTCCCTGCCTATTCCCGCTGGAATACTGCATCAAACAGCCCGGGGAGCCTTTTATCCCAAACAGAATGCTGCCTCTTGTCACAGCGGAGGCTCGGCAACGAGGCGCACAGGGATGGCGAAGTTTAACACGGTGGAGTGAAAGTCAATACCCTGCTGAGGTGGTGTAGCTCAGACACGAGAGGGGGAATGGTGAAAAGGTCACCGGGAAAATAGGATCTCGAAAGTGGCAGCTTTTCTGAGACAATAGCATGAGAAGCAGGAAGCCAGATGAAGCCAGGCAGGCACTTAATGTCACGGTTCACTCTTTCGACCCTGTGCCAATTCTGATGCCTCACAATTAAGGCCAAACATCTTATTTTTGTCTTTTCTACCAATTACTGTAAAGGTTACCGCAACTTGGCTTGTGTACGCAAATTCTCCTTCACGTGTGTGTGTGTGTGTCTCACTCTCAACAAAGACACAATGACTTCCCCGTCTAATTTCCCTTTGTTTCGACCCGTAGCCAAAATCAGACATGAAAAGGCTTGACTGCGCACCCCAAAGACACAGAAGAGCTCTTTGTACTCGGGCTTGTTCTGCTCCATGCCATTTCTAATCTCGGGCAGAAGGGAAGAGTGCTGCTCCTCTTATCTTAGATGACATGGAGGCTTTGCTCCCTCTCTCTGGAGCTCTCTCATCTTGTTCTTCTGAAACCTAACCCTCTTTCATGCTTTCCCCTAGTGGTGGTTGTGGTGGCAAAGTGATACACTGAATGAGACTGGATGAATTTTGTTTAGGTTATTCCGTCTGAAGGCTGTTACATGATAAGTGAGAGTAAAGCAGCAGGGTCTTACCTTCCTGGGCTGTTTTTTTCATCACTTCTTTTGGACCTTACCATTGTCATTATTTTTAAATTGCCTCTTTGAAGTATGGTGGTATTGAGAGTTACTTTACTGTGAGGGAGCCGTGTTTATTAAGTGGAGCTTTCTTTACTTTTTCTTTTGGAAGTGTAGCCTTCTGAATGTTTGTCTCCAAGCCAGTCCAATGTTTTTTTGTTGGTTTTCTTTCTGAAAGAACATTTGGACTATCAAGAAGTAGAAGAGCAAGTTTTCATGGCTCTTGAAACCATCAGCCAGCAACACTAAAACAGAAATACACTGCTTTGTGGAGAATGAAATATGGATGCAACTTCTTTCTTGGAGGAGTACAGCAAAATGGCCGAATGTTTTTCCCAGTTGGTCACCATTATAAAGCTAAAGCATTTCACAAGACATCTGTAAACATGTTCAGTTAACTTTAAGGTTTCTAAAACTTTGTTGGTCACTACAAGAGTGAGTTTTATTTTCTTGACATCATCACAAGTTCATGCAGTCCACAGAGGTAAAAAAACAGACAAATTTATTTGTTCATGAATTCATGAATAAGCTGTGCATCTCCTTAATCGATGCACTGGGACTAGAAGTGGTAGTCTGTAGTCAGTGCTAGTAGTATCTTAGAAGTTCTACTCTGTGATATCTTTTTAGATATGAATATTACCACCTCCTCGTGTGAGGAATAAAAGGCTGGAGTCCTCACTCTGGGTCAGGGAGGAGTTGCTGCCCCACGTAGATGAGTTCGAGTATCTCTGGGTGTCGTTCCCAAATGTAAACAGACTGATACTCATGTAACCCTTATCTACTCAAACTGAGCACTCAAAGTACTTCTTACTATAGGCCTCATTTACCTATTCACACACACACATTCATGCAGCGCTTTATTCTATGCATTTAAACACACTTAACTATCACACACACATTCACACTCCGATGGATGCATCAAAAGCAATTTGGGATTCAGCGTCTTGCCCAAGGATGCTTTGGCTTGTGGACTGGAGCAACTGGGGACTGAGCCATTAACTTTCCAGTTAGAAGATGACTTGCTTTACCTCCTGAGCCACAGCTGGTCTGTTGTCAATTTACCGTTTGATCTACACTACTATCTTCATCTATGGCTATGAGCTCTAAGTAGTGACTGAAAGAATGCGATCACACGTACAGGTGGCTGAAATGAGCTCTCCCTTAGAGAAAGGGTCAGGATAGGGTCATTCAGAAGGGGCTCAGCCTAGAGCCACTACTCCTCTACATTGAAAGGATCCAATTGAGGAGGTTTAGGTATATGGCTAGGATGCCTCCTAGGTAAGATGTTTAGGACATGTCTTACCGGGAGGAGGCCCTGAGGCAGACCCAGGACAATCCAAAGGGACTACATCTTTCTGCTTACTTGAGTATGCCTTGGTGTTCCCCCAGAAGAGCCGGAGGAGGAGGTTGGAGAGAGGGCCATTTGGGTGTCTCTGCTTAGACTGCTGGACCCAGATAAAAGACAGAAAATAAATGGATGGATGGATGATATCTTTGTTGTTTAATTCTTGGTCCCTCTACAGTAATTCTAGAAAAATAAGAGGTTAAATCGTATTCAGGGAGGCAGTAAAACTTAAGTAAAGTTGCAGAAGTCATGATTGCAATATAACATAGCTCCCTTTTAAAATTGGTATCCCACTCCTGGGAAGATTGTGGCATTTTGTTAACATACACCTGAATATTCCAGACCAGCAAAGCTGCCTTTAGTTCAGGTGGTCACACTGGCTGATGATCAGTTAATCAAGTGCATCTGATGAGTGGCACCCAGCTTCTACTTACCTTCTTAATTCTTATGGAAGTAAGGGGTGTACTTCATTTTCAAATGAAAAAAAGACAGCAGCACAGTCTAAATAGAAATTGGTTATAAATGAACCTTGGATATTTATTTTTACAGCAATAAACAAAAACCAAACACCCTTTTGGAGCTCTCTTTTAAATGGTTGCGAAGTTAATATCTTTGGCCTTTAAGCTGTTGTTTGGACATAATAATACAAACACAAGCACACGCTTAGATCTTGAGGACCCATAACTCCTAAACCAGAAAACAATAGGGGGCTAATGTTTCAACAGATACTGGTGATGTTTGATAAGAGAAGAAAAGAGTCACACAAGGCTGCTTAGCGATTAAAAAAACCTCCAAAAGATGACAATGTAAGACTGATGAGTGATATGTTAACAGAACGCTGAGCCTCTGTGTAAGTCTAATGACCATGACATCTGCTTTCTGTAAGAAAGCCTCTAAAATGTTGTAGTAAGCTGTGGTAAAAGGTGCTCGGAGGTGACAGAACAAGTCATGGCCTTTAGAAACCTTAAGAGGAGGCGTACTTTATCCAATGCATGAAAGCACCGTGTCTCTGTTACATCCCGCGTATTACCACAAAACCAAAGTCCGGCAACATGCAGAACAGAACTGTATCCAATCTATTTAAACGGCGGATCTGGGCCTTTGTGACGGGGGCCCAAAGAGACTTGTTTTCCAGACGTCCACCAACACAGACAGAGGCCCTA
The DNA here is from genome assembly GCA_015106775.1 of Etroplus canarensis. NCBI lineage: Eukaryota > Metazoa > Chordata > Actinopteri > Cichliformes > Cichlidae > Etroplus > Etroplus canarensis. The sequence continues at coordinate 18,240 of VUQH01030341.1, read as the reverse complement.
TAGGTTCAATTTGTTCTGCCAATTATTATCCCCTGCTCTGCCATAGTGATGGAAGGTGTTGTTCAGTGGGCCTGAATGCCACCCTCTCCAACAAAGAGGGAGCCCCTGCCTTTTTTCCGGGGGTCCAGTCAAGCATTCGCTAACAGATTGGCCGGGGCGCTAACCAGTCAGGTCTTCAAAGAGACAAAGACGACGGGGAGGGCAGCAAAGGAGGGGACGTGGGGGGGTCACTGGTGAAGAAGAATGACCTGCCAAATGAGAAAGAAGACATATTGAAAGGGACAGAGTGAGAGAGAGGAAAAACATATTGAACCGATGGAGAAGTGCAACCTTTTGACCATCTGGCTCGGTGGGTGACAACAGCCTTCATCTGTATTTTTAGAGCTGTACAACTCACCAAATTACTCTGTCAGGAAGATTAAGGAGAGTCAAAGGGCTCTTGAGTGGAAAAAAGAGCAAAGTTGTCCCAGAGGGAAGAGTGGATAAACTTTGGCTTGCCACTTTACTTCTCCATAAATACAATATGTAAACAGCTCAAACTGTGTAATGAAAGAAAGCAGCCCCCCTTCGACACTTTCTGTGTAATATATTCTCATTTCTGTTCAAACATGGTTGACTACACCTCCAATAAGATTTTACTTTCCCCATCCTTCTCCTCCTCCTCCTGACAAGAAATATGCAAGAGACTCGACTCTGAGAACCTCTGCATTAATTCCATGATTGCTTAAATGAAACGCTGCTATTTTCTCTCTCTGTACTAAACAGGGATCAGATCTCCGTGACCATGACGGCTGCGCTTATTGTGTGTATTGGCGTGCGCCTGATTTTTTTTCTGGCTCTTTTTGCCAATTTGGAAAACTAATTGCTTTGACTCTGACCGGGCGAGCAGCGGAATATAATGCAGTGTAAAGCTTCATCTTTTATGCCCATAAATCCCTCTACAGATCCAGCGGTGTACAACACCGGCTCATTAAAATGCATTAGGGCAGGTTTGCAGCCGTCTTTTGTGTGTGTGTGTGTGTGTGTGTGTGTGTGTGTCCTTGTCCTTTTCTTCTTTGCTGGCCGGTGATCCTGCGCCCCTGGCAGTTGCCACACTCTTCCATGTTTTTCCCCTCCACACTGGCCACTTTATTCACTTGCAAATACCCTGAGATGAAATGGGGTTGCACATGCCTCTCTCTTCTCATTCCTCCATCCTTTGCTTGCCTGATTTTTCACCCCCTCCCGCTGTAATTTCACCCCTATCCTTCTGCGAGTGTCTCCACCACTCCCCTCTTCTCTCTCCACCTCTTCTTCCACCCGCTGCCCACGGCTGTAGATTGCCGGATTACGCTGGAGCCAGGGGGAGGTCGTCCCACTGATTGTAAAGAGAGGGACAATTGGTCCTTTAGTCTGATTGGGTTCCCAGTTAGGCAAGTGTGCAGACAGGCATGAGAGGGAGAAAGCAGAGGCAGCATGAGAAGATATTTATTTATTTATATATAGATGGAGAGAAGGGAAACTTTACAAAGAGGCCAGTGAGAGACAGAGCGTGGACTCAAGGTGACTTTAGGGAAGCCGATGCACTGCAGGCAGCAGCTCTCACAACTTTTACAAGGCAAATTTAGCAGGCGTGCAGGGAAAAGAAGAACAAAGAGATTAGAGGGGAAGAAAAGCGAGCATTTTTTTTTCACAGAAGGAGGAATAAAGTTAAAAAGGTAAGGCTTGGAATTTTTTTTTTTTGGGTGACTTTCACCGGTCACATTTTTTAACTGTGCCATTAGCTGTAAACAGGAGGGGGGTGCCTTCAGAGCCACTTGGGGGTTTTCTCAGCTGTAACCGAGCACTGTATCATGCCATCGACAGTTCGATTTCTTCTCTCTTTTTGCATCAATTGACAGGCAGTGTTTACAGAAACAAGCACGTGGCTGTCAAAAGTAGGTCAGGGTGAATATTTTTACTGGAGGAGGGGGGCACGCGGCAAACTTTCCGTGGCTCCAATTCTCAGCACGTCTGCGCTGTCGCTGCTTCAAACAAGTCATGCCAAAGGAGAGAGAATGCCTATCTGCTTTTAAGGGACCACCGTTTGGCATTCAGACCTCATTCCGCTCCCTGCGTCAAGATGAAGACTTTTATTCTCGCCACTATCAAACCCATTAAACTATTGCCTCTCTTGTAAGGCCGGCGAATAAGATGCCAGATTGGCACGTGCATCCCCGCGGGAACAGACAGGCTCCCGGATTCTCTGAAAGATGAGCGCTGACGGAGCGCCTATCTTAAACGGCATTTCCAGCACAGGAAACGAGGAGTGGGGTTTCTCCAGCTGCTTGATTTGAAAGGATCCGTCCCCGAGACGGCGCTGTTTAATTTGCAACACTGATTGCAAACTTTTCCAGATGACGCTTATGCACTGTGACATCATTCCCATGCACCAGTGCCCGGGATGAATGCCAGTTTGTGTGATTTAATTTCTCAATAAATGACAAGGCTCCTTTTATGGCCTCCACTGAGCGACGAATGAACTGAAAGTGCATCGGGGGAGGAGACGGAGGCCGTGACTACAGTAGAGACAGGATGAAAGAACCTTATAGAAGGCTAAAAATAAGTCAGCGCGACACAGTAGCACAGATGTTGAAAAGGAGGGGAAAAATGAGGAAAGGGTGAATTTATTAGTTCTGTTTCTGAACTTCTGAAGCTCAACTAGCGCACAAAGACAAATATAGAGTAGAAGGAGGGAGGGAGGAGTAATTAAAAACACCTTACAGTAAACGTGCCGCAGGGAGGGAGACGCTGGTTGCGGTGCAGCGGTGGCGGTGCGCACAGCTGCGCAGGCCGAGCACCCCGCAATTAGAGGCAGGTTCAAAGCCTGGCCCATACCAGCATGTCTTTCCTGAGGGGGTCCAGGGTTGGTGGAAGGAATAGAGGGTAGCAGCCTGACACACACACACACACACACACACACACACACACACAGAGGCATGCTGTGAACTCATATTCATACCCACACACAAACAACTGTGTGATCTTGAGAGAGTTCGGCCAGAATACACACCCCCCTCGGCCCGGCGCTGCCTTTGAAGGCTCACCCTGTGAGCCAGCTCAGGAAACTGGGTCTTTGCTGCAGGCAGTGACGGTGTAGCGCCTTTGCTGTAGACGCCACAAGAAGAAGTGGTCAACTCTATCCACACGAATACAAAACATACCATGCTTCAGCTTATTAAAAGTTAGTGCAGGCAGCAGCATAGTCTCCGTTTAATTATGTGTAAATAAGTAAATAAACGTTCAGAAATTAAAAAATTTCATTGGGCAATGCGGCCTGTCACACTCTGAACTCGGTCCTGGAAGCAAAATTAGATTCAGAAAGCCCTTCAACATTTTGCGACAGCAGCCGCTCAGCTTATTGTGTTCGGCTTATTGAAAGACACTTTCTCATGCATCTCAAAAAAAGTGCATCGATGCAGCCCCTCGCCTGGGTCAGAGATATCCAGAGCCTCCGCGCTGCCGTCGCTTTCCACCATGCAGAATCAATTGTGGTTAACAAATTGGCCGTGACGTTTCGCCCTGCCAGGGTGGGTGGAACCCTTTATCATGGGTCCACCCAGTTTTTAAAGGACGTTCTCCACAGTCTGGGAGGCCTCTTTTTAGATCTGAGGTGAGAGGAGCAAAGACATGGCTACTGTGAAATTAACACTTAATAATGCTCCACATAGCACTTAAACAGGGCGAACCCATACTAATGTACCACACACTGAGCTGGCCTTTGGTAACCTCACAAAGTAAAGGGGAGTTTGGTGGACAGGAAGCTCTCTGGGAAGTTTCTGATGGCATTATAAATCAATTTAACATCTTTTTTTTCCTTATTAATTAGTAATTTGTTTATAAATATATAAATCACAACTTTTGAAATGTCTTAACAATGACGTGTTTTTGCCAGCCTACAGTTTAAACCCCACATTACCCCCACGAACCCAGTCTTTTCCCTAACACTAACCCTAGGCAGTCAGAATATGTAAATTTTTTCTCTAATTTTTTGAAATCATGGAACAAAGAAAATAATTATTCGAACTGATACACAAAACTACTGACATTTATTCCCAAAAAATCAGTTAATCTTTCTAGTAGGGTTGGGGGTTATCATCTATGATAACTCATACCTCAGAGGTAGGGATGTCACTGGAACTGATACTCATGGTACCTTTTGATACCAGAATACTGAAAACACAATGGTACTTGCTTTTTTTTTGCTATCGGTATCATTTTTTGGGTACCTGACACAACTTATGTACACAGTCACTGGTATGTACCATGTACAGAGGCTGTAATTAAATAAAGTGTACTAGTCTACCTTTACATATTGAAGAAGAGGAAGGATGCCAACAAACACAGGAAAAACTACATGTGGAAGATGGTGACTAGTGCAGCTGCTGGGATAGGTCCACCTTGGCGCATTAGTAAGAAAGGCAGTCAAGAGTCAGGTGTTGAAGTATTTTGTATTCAAGGTGGATGACAAAGGAGTGATAATTGATTGACAATAGGTAATGCGCAAACAATGCTATTGCGCTTTTCAGACAAAGAGAGGAAGTCCTTCTACTTTCGTGAAGCACCTAAAAGAGATCAAGATCTGCTCACAGAATTCAAGGTTTCACTTCATATTACCATCATTCAGAGTATTGTCTTTTTATTTTCTTGAAATACACGACCAATTAGTTTGAGACCACTATCCACTATCTCTCCTCTGCGCATGTTTCGAGTCATTCAACCTTGCCTTGCTGACTTTATCTCCAAACCACTCAACCTGAGTTGTCCCACTGATGTACTCATTTCTAATCCTGGTCACATCTCAGCATCTTCAACCAAACCAAACATCACAGCAGGTCTCCCTACTGTCTTGAAGGCCTTTTCTTCCACTCCTGCAGCTACTCTGTTCTGTTTCAAATCTCTCTAGAGTTTACATCTCTTCATAAACATTTGGCAAGTCATGAAGAGTGTCTCAGTTCATATACCTCCATGCTCCAGGATACGTACTTGTGTTGTACGTGTATTTTGACAGGGTAGTGTTGTTTCAAATTGAACAAGGGACTTGTCACTTGCATTATTCAGCTGCAATTGTTGTGCTTGTTATTGCATTTTGTGAACTTGTTCTGCTTCTGACTACACTTAATACAACAAGCAAAACCACAACATACACTCATCAGCCACTTTAGTAAATACATCTTGCAAGTTCTGAGTTGGACACCCTTTTGCCTTCAGAACTACCTTAATTCTTTGTGGCACTGATACACCAAGGTGCTGGAAATATTCCTCAGAATTTTCATCCATGCTGACATGATGGTATCCCACAGTTGCTGCAGTTTTGTTGGTTGCACATCCATGACGAAAATCTCCAATGCCACCACATCCCAAACATGTTCTACTGTATTGAGCTCTGGTGACTGTGGAAGCCATTTGAGTACAGGCCATTTGAACATTGTCACGTTCAAGAAATGAGCTTGAGATGATTTGAGCTTTTTGATCTGGTGCATTATCCCGCTGGAAGCAGCCATCAGAAGATGGGCACACTGTGGTCATAAAGGTGTGCCAAGAATATATCCCCCACACAACTACACCGCCAGCAGCTTGAACTGTTAATGCCAGGCAGGATGGATCCATGGTTTCATGTTGTTTACACCAAATTCTGACCCTACCGTCTGAATGTTGCAGCAGAAATCAAGACTCCTTAGACCAGGCATCATTTTTCCAATCTTCGATTTCCAAGTTTGGTGAGTCTGTGTGAACTGTAGCCTCAGTTTCCTGTTCATGGCTGAAAGGAGTGGCACCTGATGCGTTTTTCTGCTTCTGCTGTCGCCAATCTCGTCTGCCCTCTGTCATCAACGAGACATTTTCTCCCAGAGAGCTGCCGCTCACTGGATATTTTCTCTTTTTTTTGGGCCATTCTCTGAAAACCCTTGAGATGATTGAATGAGAAAATCCCAGCAGATCAGCAATTTCTGAAATACTCAGACCAGCCTGCCTGGCACCAACAACCGTGCCACATTCACAGTCACTTAAATCACCTTTTTTCCCTAAGTCTGATACTCAGTTTTGACTTCAGGGGTTGTCTCAGCCATGTCTAAATGCATGAAGGCATTGATTTGCTGCCATGTGATTAGCTGATCATATATTTGCATTAAACCAGCCCAAATAACCATCATAAAGTGTCTCCAAAAGCGTATTATGGCAACTTTTGTGACTTGACAACTTTATGATAGTAAAATCAGATTTAACACCCATTCCTGTGAGTTCCATGAGTTAATCCATTTGAATGGAGGTGGTTTCTGAGTTTATTCAAGCAGCAGTGACTCAGTATGAACAGGTGGAGGTACAGATTCTGTCTGTCAGTCGTGCCGCGGCAGTCGCTTCCCGTTTGTTTTCCTCTGATGGAAGAAATCACTCACCTCACTCCCTCACGTAGGAACAGTTTGATATAGTCTGCTGTTGTCAGATCGCAGCTAATGGAGCAGCAGGTGGACTCAGAGTACGATGATACGACAATATGGCTCATCATTTTCTCACACCAGCTGCTCCCCCTGACAATCACTGTCACTCAGTTTCTTCCTCCAACCTTTTCTTCCACGGCTTTCATTCATTTTAAAACAAACACTGGGCAAATTGGATGTTTCTGTGCATCTTTCGTGATTCTGACTTTCTAGATAGCCCTAAATTGTGTTATATTTCTTGGGAATTCAAAGGCAGATTTTCCTACTTGGATGAGTACTTCAGCATGGTGGGAAAATACCTCTTTGCCTTAAGTCTTGCAAAGCTTTTTCATATGATTGCTCCGCCACCCTCCGCCTCAATCCTCATCCCCTCAGCCCTTCATCTTCCCATCCCTTCTATCCTTTGGTCGCGCCAGCTGCCGTTCTCCTTAAACAAGTGAAATGCCATAAGATTAACAGAAGAATGATGTGAGGAATGTTTTGCCTGCACAATTACGTAGTATGTCACCCCATTAGGCAGGACAAAATGGTGCAAAATACCCGGGTGCAGGCTGTGACCTTTGAGGGGAGGCACAGAGAGGGGAAGCAGGACTGGGGGCTAATTTTACTTCATAATGGCAACTGGGTGGCTTGAATAGGCAGAAAAGATGGGAGCAACGAGGTCAAGTGTCAGCCATCCTGCCAAGCGACCCTCGCAGGGGACGTCGCACACATAGACACACACTCAAGCGCGATCAGCCCAGCCTCCTGCTGACAATGCAGCCACGCCTCCCACCCTTCCCTGCCTTTTGTGCCTCTTCAACAATGATTAACTGAGTTTGGCGATTCAGGGAGTCCACAGCAGCACAATGCGCTCTCTCTTACAAAACATAATGGAGTCAACCAATGAGTCAAACAGTCTCTCTTTCTTCCACTACCCGCCCCACCATCCCTACCCAGTCCCAAACTTTCTGCTAACAGCCTCCTCTTCTGCTTTTTCTTTTCCTTTTATCCTCGCTCGCTCTTTCTACTTGTAGACCATAAATCTGCCTATTTTCCCCTTAGCTCATTAATGCAGGAGGAGCAGGCAGATGCAGCCGTCCCCCTAATACATAAAAAACAAGATGCAGATGAGAAGAGGCAGGGTAGGTGCCATGCGCTGCATGTGAAAAGGTATTGATTAAGTCAAATCAATACCTTAAAAAGCATCTCCTGCAAAAATTCACAGAAGTGACCTCGCTGATCTTAAAGATTCCTGTGATGCTTGTTTCAAAAAAAGAGCAACTTGCAGGAAGATGGTATTTACAGGGATGAAATCCTACAACCAAGCAGCACCATACGGGCCTTCAAAACCTGCGTTATGGATGGGAAAAAAAAATACATACACAGCACCACTTGTAATGAATGGTGTGCAGCGCTGAAGGGAGCTTGTAGAACATGGTGTGAGTAGATCTGAGCAGGGGTGTTAACAGAAACACTACAATCTCAGAACATCACACCCCGGGTCTTTTACAGTAGGTGTGAAGGAGCTTACCTCTCCTCATGACAGGAAGAGGAGAAGGAGTGTGCTTACACGCTACACAATGTTTTTGTGTCCTGAGCTGGAGCTGGTGCTGCTTCATTATTTCTGTTTTTACCTCCAGGCTCCAAAACATTACATTGCATTAATGTCTTTAAAGGCAATTTTCTGCACAATGATGCATGCTTTTATCAACTTCTTTTATGTAAATATATATTAAACAACTGTATATGAAAGGTGGATGTAGCCACTGGAAAGTGAAGTTTGGGTTTTGGAGCTAGAAAGGATTATAATTAGACAAGATGGTGAAGTGGATTGGGCCACCTATACATTATACCCACAGGAGCTTTCATCACTTCCCATTCTAAACCCAAAGGCATTAATACAGAGCTGGGCCCCCCTTGCAGCTATAATAGCCTCCACTCTTCTGGGAAGGCTTTCTCCAAAAATTTGGAGTGTGTCTGTGGGAATTTTTGTCCATTCATCCAGAAAAGCATTTGTGAGACACTAATGTTGGATGAGAGGGCCTGCCTCTCAATATCTGTTCTGTTGGATGCATTTGAGGTCAGGGCTCTGTGCAGGTCAGTCAAGTTCTTCCACACCAATCTCTCAAATATCCATGCCTTTACAGGCCTTGCTATGAGCATTGGGAACAGTCATGCTGGAACAGAGAAGGGCCTTTCCCAAACTGTTCCCAAAAAATTGGAGTCATAGGATTGTCCAAGACGTTTTGGTAAGCTGAAACATTTAGATTTCCCTTCCCTGTAACTATGGGGCCCAGACCAACCCCTAAACATTATCCCTCCTCCACCAAACTTCACAGTTGGGACAGTGCAGTCAGGCAGGTAATGTTCTTCTAGCATTCACCAGAGCCAGGCTCGCCCATCAGACTGCCAGATAAAGAAGCGTGATTTGTCACTTCACAAAACACGTTTCCTCTGCTCCATAGTCCAGTGGAGGTGTGCCTTACGCCATGCCATCAGATGCTTGCCCTTATGCTTGGTTATATAAGGCTTGCATGCAGCAGCTCGGCCATTGAAACCCATGCCACGAAGCTCGTGGCAGACGGTTTTTGTTATGATGTTAATGCCAGAGCATGTTTGGAGCTCTACAGTTATTGAGTCAGCAGAATTTTGGTAACTTTTACGCATAATGCACTTTAGCACTCACTTTGTGGCTAAGTTGCTGTGATTCCTTAGCTCTGCTGCTTCACAATAATACCACTTAGAGGTAATGGTGGAATATCTAGGAGGTAAGAAATTTTACTAACTGAATTGTTGCAAAGGTGGCATCCTATTACAGTACCGCACTGGACTTCACTGAGTTGTTTAGAACTACCCATTCTTTCACAAGTGCCTGTACAGGCAGACTGCATGGCTAGGTGCTTGATTTTATGCACCTGTGGCAATGAGACTGTGCCCAGTTATTAAGAGGTCCAATACTTATATCCATATAGTGCAAATACTGCCATTGGGTTTATTCATGGCATAATAATATCTTAAGCTAGTGTCCACTGTAGCATAGTGGTTTGCGCAATTCGCCTCACAAGTAAAAGGTCCCTGGTTTGATTCCAGGTGGGGACACAAACCTCTCTCACCATGGTGGGTTGCATCACGAAGGGCATCCGACATAAAACCACTGCCAAGTTACCAATGCTGATTAATCTGCTGTGAGGATCCCTTGGTGGAGAATACAAGGGAGCAGCCGAAAGGTACATAATAACAGGAACGGTCAAGAACTCAGGTTGTGGTGTAGGGCAATAACCTCTTTTGCCTCTACATGATCAGCATAACATCCTGTTTTCACAGCTGGAAAGCTTGAAGGTCTGTTCACAAAAATCCACTGCCACCTTCCCTGTATCTGCTATTCAAATTTTCCTGGCAGATTTTCGACGGGTCTCTCATTTTAGATGGTAGACCTACTGCTAACAGCATTGTGATAGCTTGAAATGTCACTGAGCTTCATGTGTGTACCACGTGTATCCTGTTCGGTGGTGATGTTCATGAGCTTATTGGTCACGATCATGGGGAGAGTGGTTCTGCTGGCTGACTACCACATTTCAAATGTGTGGTTGGGGCCTTGCTATCACCATTATGTAAACATCAATAATATGATCAATGCTATGACATGCTGATGTGTTCACATATTTTCATGCCTTTTTACGACGGTGGTTACTACTGACCATGTAGTCATAATACTCCTGATATCAAACACTTTCATTTGATGGGGAATGACATGAATTTGTACTGAATATGACTATTGGCAAGCTTCTTTGACTTCTCAGTGGATTTTAATTCTCATTAGTTTGTACAATGCAGCCAACCAATGACACAAAAACAACACTGTTTTTCTTTGCTTCATACATTACAGTAACCTGTGAATGGTGAGGGATCCTGAGCCGGGTGATCTTCTACATCTCTGACATCCAAGCTGGCACTTTCAGCTTCGTTTCGTGGTGGCTGGCCATTAGCCAAGCTTAGCCTAAAGGCTAGAGGCAGCACTGAACTACGTTCCTGAATTTCTCCAAAATTTAAAAATGCACCTGCCCAATGCCTTTGAAGCTCACTAATTTACACAACATAATCAAATAGGAATGCAACAAAAATGCAGGCAGTGGTTGGGAAGTTAGAGTATATGGTCCTCCAAAAGCTGTAACATTCCAACACCGATTATCTGACATTCAAAGTCACTTCAGGCCATGATTAGATGGCTGTGCAAAGGTCAGAAATCTCCGTATAAATTGTATTGCACCTCCACACCGTAAAACTGACTTAACTCTCCATAAAACTACAAAATGTCATCTTTAGTCTAAGATAAGCTAATTACCTCACTTGAGATGCTACAGTTACGTATACCAGTTTCATCCCCAGGCTTTTGTTTTGGATTTTTTTAGCTTTTAAGTACTAACAAAGCAACACAGCTTCTACTGTACCTTGGGTACAGGTGTAAACATTTTTGAAGAAACTGTTCTTATTGTCCCCATCTGCTTCTTCCTCCTTCACATTGCTAGTACAAGAGGAACCCTCTCATTCAGCTGTGATAAGGCTCACACAGATACACAGCTCATTATAACTCAACAAAAACTCAGTGGTAGAGAAATAATCTGGAGTCAGTGGAAAAGTCTGTGAATATGTGTCATCCGCACAGCTCTCCAGCAGAGCCACGGTATATAACAAAGGTATGAATTTGTCCAAAATCTGAGACTCATCTGTCCTCTTCTATTTCCTCATCCAGGACGCCGGCAGCAGTCACAAAGACGGGGCCCAGGAAATAACTGCTCTCAGGAAGAAAAAGAGGAAAAAGTCTTTTCAGATACTACTCTGTGCTTCGCAATGGGAGACCGATTGCATCGTCCAGCAGTCGCACGGACATTGCTCCCTGTGGCCCTCGGCATTTTGACCCTTCTGCCTCAGAGCCTTCTGGGTGTGCCAGCAGAGGAGGGAAACGCAGGAAGCTCAGCGCCGCTGCAGCGGGTGAAGCGAAGCTGGGTGTGGAATCAGTTCTTCGTCCTGGAGGAGTACACTGGACTGGAACCACTTTATATTGGAAAGGTCAGTGTTGACTGTAGTTTGAAGGTGAAGGTACAACCAGAAGATATGCAAAGAGTGCAGCCTGGTAGGGGGGCAGGTTCTCTCAGTGACCTTTCCACTCATCATAGCTGAAGTGAACAGAGCTTCGGTGTACTAGTAGGTGTTGCAAAGTGATTTTAACTCCAACTTTCAAAAGATCTGTAGGGGAGCACTGCAGCCTGGAGGTCATCGGTAGCTTGGGCAGAGCTGAGCACACGAATGCAAAGAGAAGAGCAGTGGGTGGGTGGGCAGAGGCAGGCTTCAATGAATGCCAGAAAAAAGAAATTCCAATTTAATCCCTGGATGCACTGAGTCCTTACTGAGACAGCCTCTCTTCTGTCCACTTTGAACCAGAGCCAGACAGCAGTGATTGAGTTAATTGACTCGAACCGAAGCGTCACTCGGCCTCCTTTTCTCAGAAGTGGACAGCACATCTGCAGCACCACTGACATGTTCTGACAAGAGCAGAGGAGAGGTGCTCACAATGCAGCACTTTGATTGCTTGCTTGCTAAAGTGAATTGAACATTTGATCAATAGTTGTATTTCCAGTCATCTTCGGTGGAGAGAAACATAATTTTTGCAAGCTGAAACAAAAAAGGAATGCCACTAAATCACTAAAAAAGATTTCTTTGAAAGAAGAAAAACACAAGACGACTTAGCATTAACTGAAAATCAGTTTCCCTTCATATTAACCTCACTGCACAGAAATTGGCTACAAATAAAATATATATTGGGGTGAAAGGGGCCAAATGACTAAAATGATCATTTAAACCTGCTTTTTTGACAAGAAGTCCACAATTTATTTTAGTTTTCACAAATGCAGTCATGATAGTATGTCCAAACTTAAATGAAACACTCATGTCCTGCCAATTATTAATAATTAGTTAAACATATGAATAGTATAAAGAAAAGAGAAGCTATGGAAGTGCCTCAAGTCTGTATTCTTTTTAATGGCCAGCAGAGGGTGATACCTGTGGTTTCAAAAAAGACTTAAATGTCCTTTAGATTTCTACAGGGCTTCTAGTCCTATAGATGTCCTGTAGAAGTCCTATAGCTGTTTTCTAGGTGTCTGTAGGACCCCTATAGGACTCTATAGACACCTTTTGGACTAGAAGTCCTGTAAACTTGTCCTGTGAACTTCTAATCCTATAGAAGTCTGTGGGAAAACAGCCCTCTTCCCTCTGACATTTGTAAACACTTTCCTGGTGAGCATATTGGGTTAGTCATTCATCTTAGTTCATACTTGACAAATCATTAAGTCCATTTTTGTACATATTGGTCGTTCTAATTTTCAGAAATAAAACGATAATGTTCATGAAGTCCCTTGTACGTCACATCCAGTTTCAAAACACCAAATGATGTTGGCAAAAATGCTCATTCTAACGCTTCAAAATGGACTTTATAAACCAGACCTGATGTCATAATCACTACATCCATCTTTTAAATTGTTGAAAATTGTCTAAAATCAAAAAGATAAATGTCATAATGCATTTAAACACAATTTAGTAAATGAAAAACAAGCTAAAATATGAAATATATCCATTATTTCAACTCCTGCTGAAACATAATTTTCATACTATGGCTATTAGTCTAGGCTGGAGGACAATTAATTTTAATTAAAAACGAGTTTGTAGTTTGTTGTCTGCCATAATCATATGATTGGAAAGAGGTGTTGTTGGTCTTCTAATAACATTTCATGATTTATTTATCTATGGAGTTCAAATATTTAAACTGAGTTCCAACATAACCTCAAAAAGTAAAGAAAAAAAATTTTTTTCCAAGTTTTTCCTTGTAAATTTACAAGGTTTGTTCCTCAAAAATATATAACTTTTTCCCATAATTTTGCTTTTTCCTCAGAAATGTGCCGGGTTTTTCTTGTAAATTTGACCCTTTTTACTTTGTAAATCTGTCTATTCAAAATTTTTAAATTTACAAGTTCAGTTTCTAAAAATTCTCATTTTTTTCTAAGATTTGCCCCATTTTAATTTACCCTAATATGCTTTTGTAATTACTGGCTGTTATTGGTGACCCCACTTTTAAATAAAATATGTTTTTTAATTTAAAGAATTATAGTAATAATAATATTTTGTAGCATCTAACAGGTGCAAGATGTTTTCTTTGAATGGAGTACACCTTGAAAAGTAATAACGGTCTCACTTAAAACCTTTCTTAAACAAAAAATTAAGAATGTATGAAATTTCCATGAAGTCATCTCTGTAGATGAATTCAAACAGTGTTTGTGCTTCTTATATTCCTGCCAATAAAAAGACAGAATATATCCTGAACTTCAGCAGTCAACCTCTCAGAGCCTTTTCTCTGAAGATACAATTTTAGATTTAATACTCACTCAATATTCATCATCAGCCTTTAAAACACTGCATTAGTAACTGCTGATCTTCTGAAATCACCCTCTGGGAATGATGCAAACCTGCTTAATTACTCTACTGGAATAATTTTGCTACCACCACTTGGGAATACTGTGAAAAATGTCAGATTCCTAAAAGCCACGTGCAGACTGAAGAAAGAGGTTAAATGTGACCTGAAAAATTCCTTACAGTTGTATCTCTTCTTCTTTCCCATTTATCTCCAATTACTTTACAGCTTGTTCTCATCTGTGATTTTTGCAAACTAATTGGACAAAGTGACTCTGACAAACTGGGTTACTACCCAGAGAGCAGCTCAAAGCAGAAAGCCATTGTAGGGTATGAGAAAGCAAAGCCTCCCTCCTTAGTTTCGGTACCCTCAGTTCTACCTGCCTCTGTTGAGGAACTTTTTATTCAGAGCCCTTGGGATGTCAGAGGTTTGGGGCTTTGGGCCGAAGCTGAGAAGGAGCAGGTAATTGATAGCCTGAGTGTCAAACTTGCTACTTTCAAAGGCTTTGAAGGAAAGGAGGCGTTGGAGGTGGATAAGGCAGAGGAAAGGCCCCAGCCTGAGATATATCACTACCAGACACAGGGCTGAAGCCCACAATGGGGTGTTGATTAGAAAATCTATTCTGGGCTGAGCAGGGCTTTGCAGGAGAGTGAAGGTGGGCACGTTGTCTACAGTGATAGGAAACGCTGTATTGTCTGCCACTTGGCAATGATAGGCATTGTAAAAACTGCTGCTGAACTATCACTGGCATAACAACAAGCAACATTCTAGCAGTTCAACAACCTAAACTCGGCCCCAGATGAGGAAAAGCCAAAGGAAGTGTCTTGAAAAGAGTGTGTTTTCAGATTCGGCACTGTACACCTGTGGATTATATATGAGACAGGCGTCAATGGGGGCATTTAATTTCACTCTGCTAGTGTGATGGCAGTGAGTACTCATCATACGCAGAGGCTCTCTAAGTACAAAGTAAAGTCTGATTGCACATCAACAGGGTGGCATTTGCTCTTAGAGGCCACAAAAGGCTTCTGATTGCACTGCAGGGTCCCAGCAACAAACAGGCTGTAAGCTTTGATTACGTGTCTACTACCAGCAACAATATTAAGAAAAGCACATAAGCTCACACCACCCCAGAAGGTCCAAAGTTTTAAGATTTTAGGGGACAGAAAGCAGTTGGGCAATAATAAATAAATTTGTCATGAGAACATTAATATTTCATATTTTCCCCGAATATTTAGGCTGAAAAATAAAAGCCAATAACAAGCAGCCCAATGTCATATAAAATCTGTAACAAAAAGCTAATAGAATTACGTGATACTTCAGTTCTGGGCTCTGTTCCACATAAATAAATCAAGTCTCAAGCTTGATTGTATTTATGTTTGGGACTGAAAAAGATGCCAACACTTATGTCCCAAAAACTGCAGTTCCTCTAGTGGCCACTTGGGCATCCCTCCACAAGTAAGTCAGTTCACATAGGCTCCCATTTTGACTGTTTTCTGAGTGTTTGCTTACTTTTGGACTAGTCTATAGGGTTTTTGTCCTCTTTAAACATCTAGTAAATTAGGTGCTGTTGGTGCCTTTTGGAGAATTTTACACATAACAAAATATTATGGCTTCCTATGTGATAGAAATTTGATCTCTGGCTTTGGCAACTTAAACTTTTATATTTCATTAGTGTGTTACATAGCACTAAATAGCAGTTGAATGTCTATATGTTGCACATGTACAGTTTATGCAGCCCTGTAAAAAACTAAGTACACCCTTTTTATACCCACAGGAATTAAGAGGGTAAGTAGCAGCCAGGTGCTGCTAATCAAATGCACTTTATTAATTGCTCATCAGCCAATGTGAGCACCTCCATTAAAGCAGAAGTTTTGGTAGTTTGCTGGTCTGGGGCATTCTGGTGTCTGTTAACAGAGTGCCAAGATCTTGCCAGGACTGGACGTCTTTTTAAAAAGAATATAGCCGCATGGCTTAGGTTTGCAAAGTTGCACCTGAATAAACCAAAAGACTTATGGACAACGTTTGGACAGACAAGACCAAAGATGACGTGTGGCTATAATGCAGTGCTACATTTCAAGCACAACATATCAGCAGCACCTCAGTGGTGGAACGGTGATGATTCAGGTTTATTTTGCAACCACGGAACCTGGGCACCTTGCAATCACTGAAATGACCTTGAACTCCTCTGTATACCAAAGTAACCAGAGTCAAATGTGAGGCCATCAGTCTGACAGCTAATGTTTGGCACAACTTGGGTTATGCAACAGGACAATGATCCCAAACACACCAGTTAATCTACAACAGAATGGCTGAAAAAGGAGCTAAGTGTTGCAATGGCCCTATCAAAGTCCAGACCTCAATCTGCTTGAAATGCTGTGGCGGGACCTTAAGAGAGCTATGCATAAGCGAACAGTCGCAAATCTCAATGAACTAACACAAAATTGTAAAGACGAATGGGCCAAAATCCCTCCACAAGGATGTGAGAGATAGTTAAAGTCATACAGAAAATTATTACTTGAAATAATAGCCACTAAAGGTCGTTCCGTAAACTACTGAATCATAAGGTGGAATTAGTTTTTCACAGGACTGTAAATGCAGCTTGCTAAGTAAGCTTGCTAGTATTAGCTACTGAACTCCAACTGCATAAATTCTAATATAAAGGTTTCAACATGAGCTGAAAACCAATAATTGATGCAACTGTAGCTCCATCCATCTTTTATAAGCAGTATGTGGAATTTAGCAACGATTCCCAAAATGTGGGTGGTGGCTCCCTGGTGGACGATGAAAGTGCTGCAAGTGGGCC
>VUQH01030329.1:1864-12253 GCA_015106775.1 Etroplus canarensis | reverse complement strand
TTTTATGTTTCCTGGCAACCATTTATAAATTTTGTTCACAATTTGTCTGCCAGTGATATTGATTCATGATTGTGTTATGTTGAACATGTATTACCCAGTGACCCATTGGTCTTCGAGTATAGTGTTGTCTATACTCTCAGTATACAGTATTAAATTGTTTTCTCTTCATTTTTTTTCCCTTCAGGTTCGAGAAAACATATATGAATAAGTCAGACAATAATTAACAATAATGCTTGTAAGGTCTGGTATCTTGGGGAGGGACGGGGTGACAACATTGTATGTTTGTGTGTTTATCTGTCTGAAAAATAATAAAAATACTTGGATATAAAATAGTGCATTACCGCCACCAACTAGTATCCTGTCCACCCGTGTCATCCTTGCGCAGGACCCGCGACCCTGGCGTCGTCAGCCAAGGCCGCGGGCCTTCTTCTTGTAAAAACCCGTGGGCTGCCTTCTTCTTCTTGTAAATTTTATTGGCGGTTGGGAAACATCAAAATAGTGCATTACCGCCACCAACTAGTATCCCGTCCACCCGTGTCATCCTTGCGCAGGGCCTGTGACACCTTTAAGTTTAGGTTTCCTTGATGTCCTTGATTTCAGTCTGTGTATGTCTCTGTGTGTGTGTGTGTATAGTGTAGATAGGCATTGGCGCCTGTATGCTGTTAACATTTTTGCCTCCTGTTGGAGTTATAATAAAGGAGTTAACGCTGCAATGGAGTTTTCATTTTTGAAGTCTATTTACTGTTACTATAGACTTCATGTGACTGCTCATCCTGATCACCAGTGTTAGGTTAAGTGAAGCCAGATAAAGGAAAGATACTTGCGTGAAGCAAGTATCTTTCACACTCATTCTCTGCACAATGATGATTTTACTGTTTCATTTGGATACACTCTTATAGACCAAAAAATAATTTAACTATTCAATGGTCATTTTGGCAGACCATTCCCTACATTTTTACGTGATGCAGATAAAGCCAGATATTTTATAAATGATAAATATGTGTTTTAAATGGATTTTCAGGTTGATATATTTCATCTGGCCTTTTGTCTTATCATGAAACTGGTCTTAGAGCATCAATTACCAAACGCAAATTAAGAAGTCTCTGGATGTCGCACTCCTGCACACTCAGCTAAAGCAGTTCTTCGTGTGGACAAATTAAAGACTTTTAGAACATCCATTAGCTTTTGGAAGTTGTGGCACCTCTTTCCTTGTCTGAAGCTGTGACCACAAAAACTGATATCCAAGAGTTTGTGTTTTTAAGTTCTTCTGTCTTCACATGGAAATTTGTCCTTGAAAAGTACCTGTGCATTTAAGGCAACAGGGCTGAGGCAATCGAGAGAACTGCCCTCAGTTGGCAGTTTATTATTGGCTAGTTAGAACCGATACAATATAATATGTACAGTAGGCTTTCATATACAGCTGCTCTGCAATCAATCCTATCTTTATGATGGTTATAGTGTTCAGTTTTTGCTTTAACTTAGAAGAGAGTCTTAGAAGTTGTTGGTTGTTTTTCAGTAATATTCTGGGGGCCGGATGAAAAGCTCCGGTCAGATGTGGCCCACAGGCCACTAGTTGACATTCACTGTTCTAGACATAAAGCTACAGGGGCCATATTCACCATACAGCTCTAAATATCATGTCATTGAAGAAGACAAAAAGGTATTTAGGGATGTAGTTTTTATTCCTCTAAGGGGCACTAAATCAGCAGTGTATTTTCCAATGTCTGATTCCTGCTGTAGGATATTGAAGCAGCTCTGAGGCAGATCAGAGAGGAGAACAAAGACCAGAGGAAAGCACTGGAGAGAAAACACAAAGACAAGGTGAGGTTACACCAACCAAAAATTCAGCTGGCTTTGAGTCCCCCAGTTCTACCTGTCTGTCCACATTCAAAATATTTGAATATGAAAGATCCCATTAGATGGGGCAGATGCAGAGAAGTGGCCCGCGGCCTTGGCTGATGGCCAACCGCCAATAAAATTTACAAGAAGAAGACGATGACGACCCCTTTAGATTTATCAGTGACATTTAATAACACCAGCAGGACAGAGGCCACATTTTGTGCTGACACATCTGAAGGTGCAGATGTTTTCCAAGAGCCTGCAGCAGGGGATGTGGCTCAACCCCCATCTTTTTCTCTTTTTTTATTTATGTCTGCAGAAGGGGATCATGTTTGAGATCCGGTTGGATAATGAAGTGCTGGGGGAAGATGGAGGAAAGGAGAAAAAAGAGCAAGAAATAGACGAAGAGGATCAGGTGAGAAATGGAAAATGAGGTCAGTGGATTAATCCCTTTTTCTCTTTTTCACTGCTCCTGTTCTCTTTCTTTTCTTTCCCAGCAGGAAGTGGACCCTCTGAATCAAACTCTGACCTTCCAGCAAGGGGCACAGCTCGAGCTTGATTGCTTGCACGTGAGGAGGGGATGGAGCAAGAGGTCTCCTCAGACTCTGCTGGACGCACTTGCCAACATGGACACAAACTCCCTCTGCAACACAGCAATCGAGGCTGAACAAGGTGCAGTGTACCTGCAAAAATTGGGTGGTGACACCTGGATAGTTATCTAAATGATAGATTTTGATGTGCACTATTATGTATTGTTATAAGCAAGGCAGTGTAACCCTTGTAATTTTAAGGTGAGGAGGTGGCAGGTCGCAGGCAGTGGGTCGATGGGCCCCCCAACACCCTGCTGAATGCTCTGGCTCAGGCTGAGCTCATGTCATCAACTCTAGACGCAGTAGCCACAGGTGAACCATCACACACAGGGAACACAGCGACACTGCAGGCAGTCAGCTTGAGTGAGTGCAAGGGGTTAAATATCCTGTTTCTTAATGGTCCTAGAATGCCTTTACTGTGAAACAGACTTAAACACAGAGGAGGAGATGAAGAGCAAAGAGGAGAGAGGGGAAGAAGAAGATGAGGAAGAGTCTGATGTGGAGATGGATGAAGAGCGTTTGAAGCCGAGGTCAGACGACGATGACACGTAAGTCAACACCAGTACACCTGTTCGACTTCTTGCTACTCACCTGATCACATGGTAGCAACGCAATGCATTAAGACATGTAGACATGGTCAAAACAACCTGCCGAAGGTCAAACTGGACATCGTGATGGCGAAGAAAGGTGATTTAGTTGACTTTGAATGTGGCGTGGTTGTTGGTGCTGGAAGGGCTGGTCTGAGCATTTCACAAACTGCTCATCTGCTGGGATTTTCCCGCATGACCATCTCTAGAGTTTACAGAGAATGGTCTGAAAAAGAGAAACTACGCAGGGAGCAGCTGTTCTCTGGGCGAAAATGCCGTGTTGATGCCAGAGGTCAGAAGAGAATGGCCAGACTGCTTTGAGCTGATAGGAAGGCAACAGTAACTCAAATAACCACTAAATACAACCAAGAAGAGCATCTCTGAATGAACAACACACTGAACCTTGAAACAGATGGGAAGAGTATTTAAATCAGTCGTGCAAATAGAATTTACTAAGGCGCGTGACTGCAAATTGTGCCATTATTTAACAGAAAACAATGTTTTATTTTTTGCAAGATGTGGTTGTGATAGTTGCCTGGGAGTGCTGATTTTTAAGAATGGCAGGGGAAGATGTAATCAGTGCCAGTAAAAAGTTTTGGCTCTGTCCTGTAGCTCTTCACCGAGTCCTCAACTCAGGAGAACTTTACATGGACTTTTAGAGGGAGAATAGCTGCAAAGTACAATCTAACACTGTATTACAGGCTGCAAAGTTATTTTTATAGTGAATGATGATTTTTGCAGTGTTTCAGGTTTTAGTCACATTTCTACAGAGACTGATCCATAATTAAAATGGCTGAAAGCACAAAAGCGTCTGTGTCTTTATTTAGCTGTTCACACACATCACAGATCACACTTAATTGTGTTAAACATTTAAGCTATTATGTTTTTACTCACTGAAATGTGATTGTGCTTCTTGTTTAGGTCTTATATGCATTAAGTTAATTTTTTTTTTTTTTTTTTACATTTCTTCTTTGTCATCAGGAACTTCGAGGAGTCAGAAGACGAGCTGAGAGAAGCAGTAGCAGACTCCATGAGGAACCTGTTTGTCATGGAGGACACTAGCAGAGATGAAAGGTGTGAGGAGAGGGAACCGTTGGCTGGTGGGATGGAGGAGGAGATGGATGACGGTGCAGAAAGCTCCACAGATCATCCTCACATCCAAACAGAGGTCGAGGAATCAAGTGAAGAAGTAGGATCGTTCAAGGTGTTTTCCTCTGAGCCTGAATCCCAAAGAGACAGTAACACAGCTTCAAATGAGCAGCATCAGGCTTAGACATTAAGACTGCTGTAACTAGAATGTCTCCACTTCTTATTTCACCTAAGTTCAATTAAATCTACACTCAAAGTCTGATACAATACCCAAGCTGAAATAATTCTTTAAGATGTTAAAGTTTCTGAAATTATCTTTTGTCATCTACAGTCATTTCTAAATGAAAGGAGAGTTTAGTCTGAACGGTGGTGATGTGATTTATGCTCTTGCTGCCATTTTCACTTTATTCATTTTTGAAAGGACTGTTTGAAAAAATGTAGCATTGGACCGACACCAATTACAGCTGCATCTTCTGGATTAATAATAAATAAATAAAACATACAAACCACACCATTTTTTCTTTAAAAAAACAAAAAAACAAAACAAAAAACAAATATCAATAATAATGTGGAGTCATCTTTTAGCCAGCTACTGAGACAAATTTCTTTACGTTATCGGAGTAGAGCTGACTACTTTTACCTGCGACTGAGAATCCCCAACTAATGTATGGTTTGCGTTGATGTGATACTTTCAACTGGAAGTGCTTTAGTGAAACAAAAACTCCTTCCTGCAGAGTGTGTAAATGACTTTATGTTGGTTGATTGTTCCAGCTTGGGTTTTTTGTACTCAAACTTCCCATCCAGAGGGCCCATATGATCCATCTTGATCAAGTTGATTCTGTCGCTACATAGCGTTGGAGCACCAATTTGCATCTGCGAGTGGAATTGTGGGATTTTGAGTCATTGTGCGCAGCAAATGCGTTAAATGCATTAAAATTTTTAATCAAAGTAATCATGCAAATTAATTAATCTGGATTAACGCGTTAATTTTGACAGCCCTAAGCAATACACTAAGAAACACTAGGGAACAGGAATACGCATACTGTGAGAGGGAGAACGTGCTAATGAACAGAAGAGAGGCAGAGGTGTAAATACAAACGAGAAACTGGAAGGAGAGGAGCACAGGTAGGAGCGATCCAGGAATCAGGGGAGCAAAACAGGAAACCTCTAGAGAGCTACACAAAAACTCACAGGGACACCATACAGGGAGAACACAGGGGAGGCTGAAATAAAAAAATAAAACACAAAGAACTCAGGAAACTAAACTCCATAAAACTAGAGCACAATGAAGAAACATGAGTAAGAAACTACTATAAGAAACTAAACATCTTGGGAAAATAAACTCCACAAACCAAAACTCAAAACCCCAAAGACCATGACAGTCTTTTTCTTTCAGCTTTAGTCCTGGTGGTGTTTAATGGTCTGAGAGCGCGTAAAGAATAAATATTAAGAACTTAAAACAAAAGTAAGCATAGCACCCTGTTTTGGGATCATATAAGAATGATCCCAAAACAGAGACAATAATAACTGTGATTGAAGGGCAGATGTAGCACCTATGTTGTAAGGCAGAGTAGTATAGGCTACTGGACCAGTGTTAGGTTCGGAAGGAGTGCTGAGTAACACTAAATGAGAGCCAGAGTCAGAATGGTTAAATGGAAAAGCCGGCAGTTTTGCAGCATTTGTCTGAATCTGAGCAGAGTATAGTCCTGTGCACTTCAGAATTCATCCTGCTACTTCTATCAGCAGTCATAAGACACTGGTGACCCAGTTCCATTGGCAGCCATACACGCCCATGTCATAACATTGCCTCCACCACGTCTGACAGATGATGTGGCATGCTTCAGATCATTAGCTGTTCCTTTCCTTCTCCACACTTTTCTCTTCCCATCATCCTGGTACGAGTTCATCTTGGCTTCACCTGTTCCAAGATTTTTTTTTTTCCATAACTGGGCAGGCCCTCCATCTCTTTGGACCTCATATGAAAGCTTCAGTGAAAACATACAAATTGATAGTTCAAAAATTGGAATGAACTCCAGATCTTTTATCTGCTCAGTTTGTCATGGAATGACAGGAGAACAGACCCCAGCTGGCTGTGAAACTGCTAGTCAGTCAATTATTCTGTCACTTTTGAGTGTCTGAAAATGTGTAAAAATTGCTGCAATCCCTGTACATTTGATGCATTTTTGTTAAACCCCTTAAAGCTGAAATTCTGCACTTCTATTACATTCTGATTGTTTAAAAATCCATTGTGGTGGTGTACAGAAGCAATTAAAAAAAAAAAAAAAGTTTCATCCTAAATCCCTCTGGACCTAACTGTGTGTCCTTTAACTGCATGCACTAAATTCTCCACTGTATTTCCTGACCTCTGTCACTGTAATTGTGTTTTTTCACCACAGGCTGGCAGCACACAACAAGCTATAAATCTGAAGTTTTTTTATGATTGCATTTATTGCAGCATTATTTGTGTTTAATTTCAGTTTCTTAGTGAAACAAACTCCAAACATTCTTTATACACTCTTAAACTTAAATAGTTCTAATGCCTTTTTAAAAATAAAGCTTAGTCAGTCTTTTACATAGAATCACATTTCCATGCCTGGACCTCATCACAAACAGGAATACAACAGGTCAAACAACATTTAAATAAAGAGAGCTTTGGCCGTCACACGGTGGTTTTAAGAGCTTTTGTGTACACAGAAAGCATGAAAAGAAACACTTCAATGCTTCCCTCCACGTCCATTTGCAAGCATGTAATTTATATCACACCACTGTAAAAATAAAAATATGGTTGTAGCTCGGAATGTAACTTGTTAGTATTAAATTCTTCAAAGGAATACATTTTTGAGAGTCAGATGAGATGCTCATTCTCCAGTACAGAGATAGGAGAGGGGTGGCTCAGCTCATCGCTACCAAAAGGGGAAAAATACTCCAGTCTGATGCACAGGTGTCTAGTGAGCAGTTAGTTCAGTCTAGTTCTGTTATCTCCCTGTTTTGATGTGTGTTTTTAGTTTTCTGATCATACAGAAGTTTCACCTCACACGCTAGGTGAGCTTTTTATGTGGAGAAAAGCCAAAGCGAAACAGTAAGGATACGTGAAGGTCAGGACTCAAACACTCGGAAGCATCAGATCGGTGTGGAGCAATGAGGAGATTGTTCCAAATTCTTTTCTATTCTCTCCTGATGACCTCACCTCATCACATCTTCAACTGGAAAATTTGCACCTCCTGCTGATTCCCACAACATCTGGACAAAAAGCTTCTGGAAGCCCATTTTTGCAACCTCCTAACAAATCCTGGGTAACTCTTGAAGGTCTTGGGCTGTTGTTTCTAGAGCAAATATAACAGAAAATAATAACTAAAATAATGTGATTAAACATCAAGTCTTTTAATATCTTATGTGACATCACATGGTGAACAGAAGGTGATTGATAGGTTTCAAATTCAGGAGGTGATTTTCCAGTCATCATGCTGCCAGCTCAGCTGTCATCGATGACTTGCACACAAGTTCGACACATTCAGTCACAGGAAATGCAACCTGTATTTTTTTTGTTTTTGTTTATTCATCCCAATCAGAGCTCTGGGTGTTCACCAGAAATCAGTCCTGATATCACTGACTAATTTTTGTAATATTTTAATATTGGGAATGATCCACCATATCACACTTAAAACTGCAAGCTTAAGCTGTTTTAAATGTAGACATGACCTTCACTGCTGAATCCTATGTACCTGTGCAGCACTATTTAAAAGACCAACAAAGTCCTGGTTTCGGGTGGACCTCATGCCTCATCGCTCCAGTTTACTCATCAGAGACTCCATCGCAGCCAGGAAACAAGATTCAAACTCCTGGTCAGAGAATCGTTCCACAGAGTGCCGAGCGTTACGTCGTATCTCCAGCCGAGCAGAAGGCGACAACGCCAGGATGGTTTCCATGGCAGCAGCGTAGCTGTCCTCACTGTCGGCCAGGAAGCCTGTCTGTCTGCCTTCGTACGGCACCACGATGTCCAGCTTTGGGCCTCCGGACTTGTGGGCGAGAACGATGGTGCCTGCAGCCATACACTCCACCACACCTGGAGACAGAGATGGAGGATTAATGTTCAAATCAGATGATCTGGTATGGAATCTGTTACTGCAGAAATCACTGATGTTGGAGGGTTTTAGTCTGTGGAAAAATGAGCAATGTAATAAAATGCAGGAAATATTTTCTGAAAAAGACAATACATGAAGATGGTGAGATTTTCACTGGGAGTGGCCAGGAGGAGTAAATCAGAGGGACAGCGCAGGTTGAGAAGGTTTGAACATGTGCAGAGGAGGGATAGTGGACATACTGGACAAAGGATGTTGCAGATAAAGGTGCTAGGCAAGAATCAGAATCCTTTACTAATCCCAGGGGGGAAATAGTATACCACAGACCACAGAGAAGGCTCATGGATGTAGGGTTGGTGTGACAGAAGAGGATGTAAGGGATAGGGGTGAGATGGAGGCCCCCCTAAAGGGAGCAGCTGATAGAAGTAGTAGTACTGAACAAGGAAAGTTTAACAGCAAAATTAGTGTTATTACCCAAATCAAAATGTTAATTCTCTATTGATTTTACAAACAAAGGAATTAGGTGTGAGCTGTTGTCCTCACCAATGCCAAAGTGTTCATTCCACATGGTGTGCAGACCAATGGTGGCGTCCACCAGCTCCCTCTTCAGCTCCTCAAAGGGGACGTTGAGTTTGAAGTCGACACGGTCGGAAATGCCCAGCTCCTGACAGAGTCCTCGCAGCATCAGGACCCTCTCCTCATCCTCCTGGTTCCTGCATCCACCAATCAGCACCAGCCGTAGAGACTCCCTCCCTCCTGGCCCTTCCCCTTTCCTGTCCAGCAGTTTGCGAAACGCTCTGATCTGCAGCTGGTGATCCTTCTCCGGCCTGAACTGACCCACCGACACGATGGAGTGGCACTTCCTGTCCCTTCCTCCTCCTCCGCCTTCCTCTTGTCCTCCGCTCCCGAGCTCCTGTCCGAGCTCTTCCCAGCCCTCCTCCATCTCGTCTTCGTCCTGTTCCTCCAGTGGGACGTCCAGAAAGGCCCTGACGTCGCAGGGAGGGTAGACGACGCCGGTGCGGCTAGGAGAGCGCCATAAAGCCAGGATGTGTCCCAGCGTCCAGGTGGAGTTCACCATGATGACGTCACTGCAGGAGCCAGCCAGGCCGTACAGCAGAGCGAAGCAGCAGTAATACACCACCTTCACTGCACTCAGCACAGGGTTTCTAGAGATGAAATCAGCGTTGTTGAATCTGAAATATAAAGAGGAAGAAAAAAGGTTTTTTTAAAGGGTAACATTCACTATGAATTCCACGCGATGTTGGGCTTTTCCTAATGAGGGACCTCACAGTTTTTTTAAACAATAAAACGCCAGCCTTAGATGGTTACACACAACACGATGGCAGATGCAGTCTCACACTTGGGCCACACTGGACATGTAGCGCGTGTGATGGTTCTCTGTGTCATTTTACTCACCAGCCAGTAAAATGACACAGAGAAAATGTACACAGCTTCAGAGAATAAGACTTTGAAAAAAATACTCCTTTTGCTTCCAGTTTCAACCTCTTCTACTCCTGGCATTTCAGAAAATTCAATCAAACTTTATTTATATAGTGCCAATTTACAACAAAAGTCGGCTCAGGGCACTTTACACTATAAGGTAAAAACCCCACAGCATTAGAGAGAAAACTGGACTCAGGGAGGGGCAGCCGTCTGCCTCGACCACCTGTGGGTGAGGGGAGAGAGAAGCCTGCAGAAAGTCTGGCAGGCTCTCAGTGTCACTATAAACATGACAGGGCTGCAGTGATGTCACAGCTGGCATCCAACGCCACAAATTTTTTATTTTGATAATTCTGAGAGTCCTAAACTAGGATTATCCAGGATATGCTCATTGGCTAATGACTTGTCAATCACAAGTTGTTAGCCAATAACGGGCAGTTTTAGAATCCGATCTACCACTCGCTCATCACATCTGGTTTCAAAACACCGAGATACGCTCGTCACAGCACTTAACTAATCAGTGGGTGACGTCGTGGTGGAAAGAACCATCATCAGTGAAAGTGAATACTAGTTCTCTAATCTCTGCTCGGAACACAAGCTGCTAATCCATCAAAAATTTAAAACAAACAAGAAGTCTCATCCAAATTTTGTGTGTTTTCACATTCACTATTACGCTACGTTCCCACTGCAGGCAAAAGTGACCCATATCTGATTTTTTATGACAGTCTGAACAGCACAGATCGGCTTTTTTTTTTTTTTTTTTTA
>VUQH01030326.1:0-12566 GCA_015106775.1 Etroplus canarensis | reverse complement strand
TGGACCTGTGGCTGGATCAGCAATGGACATAGAGCTCCACTCCCACTCAGACGCCAGCAAGGTGGAGGTGGGGTACTGGTATGGGCTGGAATTATTAAAGATGAGCTTGTTGGACCTTTTCAGGTTGAAGATGGACTCAAAGTCAACTCCCAAACCTGCTGCCAGGTTCTAGGAGACATTCTCTTCATGCAGTGGTCCAGGAAAATGTCTGCTTCTTTCAAGAAGACCATGATTTTTATGCAGGACAGTGCTCCAGCTCATGCATCAATGTCCTCCACTGGGTGGCTAGCCAGTAAAGGCCTTAAAGATGAAAGAATAATGACATGGCCCCCTTCCTCACCTGACCTAAACCCTACTGAGAACTTGCGGGTCCTTCTTAAACGTGAGATGTGCAGTGAAGGAGAACAGTAGTTCTGGGAGGCTGTGGTTGCTGCTGCACAAAAAGTTGATGGTCAACAGATCAAGAAACTGACAGACTCCATGGATGGAAGATTTTTGTGTGTTATTGAAAAGAAGGGTGGCTATATTGGTCGCTAATTTATATTCTGAAATGTCAGAAATGTTTATTTATAAAGTTTAAAGTTGTTTGTTTTATTATTCTCACTTTAACAGATGAAAATATACAATTAAGATGGGAATATTTTAGTTTTTCTTTGAGTTGCATAATAATTCTGCACACTAATAGTTGCCTAATAATTGTGCACACACAGATATTCTTGTACAAAAACCAAAACCTCACTTTTACTTCCTTAAATATTCAGGTTTGAGGTTTATTAACATTTTGGATTGACCAAGAGTCAAAAGTGTTATTAAATAATAAAACTAATCCTCAAAAATGCAGCTTGCCTAATAATTGTGCACAAAGTGTAATTCCCCATTTTCAGAGGCTCACAAGTCATGGAAATGACAGGCACAGACAGCTCAGGGCCTCTTCTTCTTCTTCTTCTTCTTTCGGCTGCTCCCGTTAGGGGTCGCCACAGCGGATCATCTGCCTCCATCTCATCCTATCCCTTGCATCCTCTTCCCTCACACCAACCCTCTGCATGTCCTCCTTCAGCTCAGGGCCATTCCCTCCTTATTCCATGACAAACGAAGCTGATAAAATGTGAAGCTGATTCCAAGTGTCGAACTTGCATTTGGTAGCTGTTCCCTAAATCTCTCAATAGAGAAGGTGATGACTCACTTCAGGTTTTCCGCCATTTTGAATAATTTGCTGCGGGTACAAGAAACAACTCGCAACAGCTAGCAACACGTAAACAACTCTGATGTGCCCTTCTGACAGCCCTTCTGACAGTCATATAAAAATCACTTTGTCTGCTAACATTTTGCATATTTCAATATAGTTTTTCATATTGTTACATTAAGTGTTTATCAGTAGGTCAGCAGTTTAAACATTGGTCAGCGGGGGAAATGTGGCCCGTAAGTACAGTGCATTCAGCTGTACCTGCATGCATGTTTTGGGATATGTGCAGAAGTGGTATGTCACACATGTTGTAAGAAGGCGTGGCTTCTGGGAGAGAAGCGGATGGAACTATTAAAGATGTGATGCACTGCTAAAACATAAAAAGTTAATTAAACACCCGTATATCCAATATAAACTGTTTCAACTATAAATAAACTTTACAGTTATTACTTTTTCTAACAGTAAACAAGTTGCTGTGCCTTTAAAAGGACATAGTTTATATAAGCGTACCTTCTCTATATGAGGTCCAAAGAGATGTTGATGCAAGTGAAGGAGGCTCCTCTACATCGAAAGGACCCAGTCCAGGTGGTTCAGACATCTGACCAGGATGCCTCCTGGGTGAAATGTTTCAGGCATGCTGACTGTAAGGAAGCCCCAGGGCAAACCCAGGGACGTGCTGGAGAGATTACAAACACTGAGCTGGATGGATGGATGGAAGATCAAATATGACATGATCAAAGACTGTTGACTGGAAAGCAACAATGAGGGGTGGTCAATACTAAATCATCCACAGGTGGAAATCGATAAGTTAACAGGAATTCACATTTCAGGGAATGTGGAGCGTTGCCTACAGGGACTGTTTTCATTTGTGCTTACAGTACCACAGTGAAACGCTGTCTGTCGCAATAATCTTTAACACAAACCACTGGTCCCCTTTAATAGCAGGAAGGCCACAGTCGACTTTGCCAACTCAGTCCAGCCCATCTGACACTAAACATCCATGCCACCGTCAGAGTCCCTTAAATCACCTTTCTTCTCCCTTCCCATGCTCAGTTTGAACGCGAGCAGGTCGTCCTGACCATGTCCACGTGCCTAAATGCATTGAGCTGCTGCCATGTGATTGGCTGATTAGCGATTTGCATTTTTAGCAGTTGAGCAGGTGTACCTAATGAAGTGGCTGGTGACCATGATAACGCATTATAGTTTCAATAAGTCTGGGGTCCGTCTCTAATCTCCTTGGTGTGAATAAGGATCAAATGGTAGAAAAAAAAATAGAAAATGTGTTTTGATAATATGGGGAAATTAAAAGGAGCTCATGGGAGGAAAGTAGACAGGAAGTGACATCAGGCTATGAGGCGCGCTCACTTTGAGCAGAAACTTCATTTTGCTTAAGAGATATCTGTCTGCCTCCAGCGCCCACCGTGCTGCAGTCCAACAGTACGTGGACACAGGAAGTCTTGAACCGAGCTGAGTCGGATAAAGGGAGGTGGGGGAGACAGAAAGGAATCGGCCTTGAGTTCCTGTTGCCGTGACAACAAGAGCGACACCGCTGCTATGGTGACACCACACATGCATAATGATGCGAGTGTGCTGATCAAGAGGCAGGTGAAGGCCGTAACGATAAATAGCCTGCACCTCTTCGCTGTGTATTATGTCCTTATTTTTCTGCCTCATCTTCAGCTTCTTTTCATCTTGTCACCCTTCTTTCTCCTCCTGCTGCTGTCCTTGAAATCCACCATGTTCAGTTTTAGGGAGTGTTGCTTCTCTGGGGGCAGTGTCTTGTTGATGGCAGAGGTCAAACAATATCGGCCAGGCTGATTCGAGTTGACAGAACCTAACGATCTGACAGATCAAGTTGCGACTGAGCTGTGCTCCGGATGGGCTGCAGCAGCAGAGGAACGCGCACTGCCAGCGAAGAACTGGATACCGAGGGCACCCGCTCGCAGGAACTGAATGGTGGGGTTTCCGAAAAACGTTTCGTCGTCTGATGGGGTTTGAGTTTTTAGCTGCTGCATTTTCGCAGCGCTCTGCACATTTGCCCCAAGAAAGCTCCCTGGTTCGAGTCCATCTGGGGACACAAGCCCCTCCCTCGAAGGGAGGGTTACATCAGGAAGTGCATCAGGTGTAAAATCAGTGCCAAATTACGTATGCAGTAGGCACTACCTAATGTTTAGATAACAACATAAAAACGTCCATCCAGGCTTGTATTAACTCAGACTGCTGCTGCTGTAATGGTGTGTGTGTGTGTGTGTGTGTGTGTGTGTGTGTGTGTGTGTGTGTGTGTGTGTGTGTGTGTGTGTGTGTGTGTGTGTGTGGGGTGTATTGCTTTAACACAGTTTGAGTCACTCCACAAAATGAGCCTAATGTAAACACCACAGCTGGGTTATTACTGATGACCATGTCCATCTCAAATTGGTTTTTAAACATGACACTAAACTCACCTTACTTGGAGCACCATGTCAGGGGTGCATCAGCACCCCTAAAATGTCATTTTAGCGCCTCTAAAAATAGCAGTACTAACGGTAATATTTTCTGACATCACTTGAAATCTTAAACGTAAAAGTAAATCTCTTACCAAGTTGCCTCTCTCATAGGTGTATGGAAAGGCAACTTGATTTGCCGATGTCTGTATTGAATGATGCTATTTTAATGCTATTGTGATGATTTGATGAGCTGCCCCCATGCTGTTAAGACACTGAAACAAAGTTGCACATGTTTGTCCTCATATCTGCTTTGCTACAAATTGATCTTTTACTTACTTTGGAAACTTCTGGCCATCATGATTGAATCTTTGCCTCAGGTTTCAACTCAAGGGTCCGCCCTAAAACGGGTGCATCGCATTAAAATCTGTGATTATTCATTCTGGATTATTCTTAAACGCTACAATAGATCACTGCTCTTGAAAGTCATGCTGTAATGCGTACCAAACTGAAGGGCTAAAAAGCTTTGAATACATTTACAAGCAGCATGTTCCATATTATTGTTATGATTAGAAAAGCAGTCATAGAGTGCAGACCTCCACCAAGCATGATCCAAAGCATGACCATCAAAGGCACCGACATCAAAGGCATGATCACCATAGTGCCTTTGATGATCAAGAACGCCTACACAGATCTGATATCTGATATGGCTATTACTTCAGTAGTTATTGATTTCAGGATTTTTTGTTCGGCATGATCCCATCGCTCGATTATTCCCAAAATTTAATCACCTCTTCCTTTTATGACACCGAATCCATAAAAAAAAAAAAAATCCGCCAAATCCGTTCATAACTTTTTGAGTTGTTTTGCACACAGATAGACAGACAGACAGACCAACACCGATGAAAACATAGCCTCCTTGGTGGAGGTAATTATTCATTTGACTGCTAGTAATTAATTAAATGTTATTGTTTTTTTAACTCTCTGGAGTTGATGGACACGCCAGCGAGTCCACATCACATGACTTGGACAAGGTGCAGCCCCCGCGCACACAGTAAAAAAAAAGAGTTTGGTCACGTGATGTGGACTCATCAGCGTGTCTGTTAATATACTAATTGCAATGCAACATTTGCATGACCTTCTGATTGGGGGCTGAGGGCCCCCCTAAAGGTCTGACCCTAGAATCGCTCCTGCACCACCATATTATTAAGACACACATCTATTCAAATTTAGAACATGAAAGAAGCATTTAGAATAAAGAACACTATACCATTACTCTGCAAGGCAACAATGCCTCTGAGAGGAGCAGGGCTGTTCTCTCAACAGTCAGCCTTTTTCACTCCCGAAACATGAATATGAATTATGAGCTCATACATCACTCAGAAACGTAATTGTTCCAGTCACACACAAACGCAGTGTTGCAGTCTCAGTCAGCAGCTGCCCCTCAAGTTCATGAGAAAGGTGTAGGGAGGTCCAGTATTAGGGCATTTCTGAAAACCAAGGAAGCCGCAAGCCGTTTTTTTGAAGTTTATTTTTTTGCACCGTTGCACAATCATTGTGTAACTATCCATCCCTCCAGCCATGCATCCATCTTTTTCCACTTATCCAGTTCAGAGCTTTAGGAACCTGTCCCAACTTACTATCCCGGGTTGCCAGGCCAGTGCAGTGCCAATGCAGAGACACAGACAACCATTCACGCTCACGTTCACATCTACTGCCAGTTTGGAATCGCCAGTTAACCTCACCCTAAGTAGGTCTTTGGGGTGTGAGAGGAAGCCAGAGGGTTTGGATAGAACCCATGCAGACACTGGGAGAACATGCAAACTCCACACAGAGGGTCCCAGGCTGGCTGGTGTCTTCAAACCCGGACCTTCTTGCTGTGAGGCAGTGGCGGTAACCACTTTACCACCATGCTGCTCCAGACTGTCTGGCTAATCCTAAGGAAATATTGCCTGATCTGCTGCATGAATTACATGAATTTAGGTCTTTCAGCATCAACAGTGCATATTACTGTGAAAAGATTCAGAGATTTCTCCGTGCCTAAAGGGCGAGGTCAGTAAGCACTGTTGAGTGTGTATGATTTTGGAGCCACCAGGGCTCGGAAAAAACCCGTTGTCATTTAACACTGCAACCAACAATCTGTCACTGCATCCAGAAATGCAGCTTGAAACTGTATCAGGCTTGGAGGAAGCCATTCATCCTCTCCATGCAGTAATGCCACCAAGTTCTCTGGGCCCGTGTTCACCTCAGATCGCCCATAAAGACCATGTAACAGCGCTGCGTGGACACTTCAGCTTTTCAGAAGACATCAGGAAAAGTTGCTATTTTAACAAGGTTGTGTTCCCTTTCTACACCCGCCGTCTGTGAACAAAACAGAAGCCTGAAATAAATCTCCAAAAATAAAAGAAATGATTCGTCTGTTGTCATGTAAGTGACGGTGTGTGCTTGCGGTGTTTCTGGAGAAGTGTGTGCGTTCGTGGTCGATAGAAGTCTCAGCGGTGCTCTGCGGCTGGTCAATGTGTTGCTCCTTTCAGCGACACTTCATCGATCCTCAGCATAACAGCGAACTGCACCTTTAACTGCCTGTGGCGTCGCTCTGCCGTGTGTGTGCGTGTGTGTGCTGACATACGCCTGTCTTTGCGAGGACTGGCTTGAGCAGGTAAACTCCTGTTTGGGTTTTTAAAGTGACGACGTAGAGTCGAGGCTTGAAGTCGTCCTGAATTTAACAGCTTTCAGCACTTTTAGCAACTCCACAGAAACTTCTGAAACGTCTCCCGCTGTCCTCTGTATGCAGTGATTATGAGACAGATAGTCCCTGGACACAGAGCTGTGAAATGCCCCTCCGTCCACCCACCCACACAGGAGCCAAAGACTGAAATAGACTACAGATGTCAGATGTGTGTGTGTTATGTGTCTATTCGCTATGAGTTTCTCTGTAGTTGCTTTACATCTCTCTCTTTACAGGCCCAATTCTGTCTTTGCTTTTGTTTTTCTTATACTTTTATTCATTTGGTATTTTTTCACACTGGATTGGGTCTCATAAACTTTGAGTTTGTTTTGTCAGCTTATATTTCCCCGGTCTCACTGATTTCTTTTACATCTGTACCTGGCTATTTTTTTCTTTTCCTTGGTAATTTGCAGGTCTCCATATTTATCTGTGGGTCTGCACAGTCTCTGGAGTTCTATCTTTGCAGTCATGTTGGTTTTGGGTTTGTATTTTTGTTTTCTCTCGCTTGTTACTTTGTCTTCTTTATGCATTGGTTTCAAATCAGTTCCCATCTTCTCATGTTCAGTTGATGGACTTTTGTAAGCAGACGTGTCATGTCCAAACATATAGAGGACCAGAGGAGTCGCGGAAATCAAAATAAAGAATTAAAGGAATAAATTAAAAATTGGACAAGAAAAAGAACAATTTTAAATGGAACTATTAATCCATTAATGGATTATTCAAATGGAAAAAGAAATTTCAAGAAGCCCATTCATCAGTTAATAAAACCCTCATTTTAAAAAAATTGTGTGATTTCAGAATTAAAAAGTTGTTATGTGAAATGATCTTCAAAATCGTTTTCAGAAGTGATTTTCAAAAAGACTCGGCAAATTGGATTTGCATTTATGTTTCAAACAGGATATTGAAAATTATTTTTGAAATGGTTTCAAAAATAGCTTTTGAAAAATATTTCTCAAATCATTTTAAATCTGACTCCAGAAGCAATTTTTAATCAGAGGTTTTTATAAAATAATTAATGAGTTTATTTGTAAATTCCTTTTTCATTTGATCTGTTTCAGATTAAACTGCCAAATTTAAATTTAATACCGTAAATATATTCTTAAAAAGCTATTAGTGAAAATTCACAGGAAAAGAAATATAGTTTCTCTGATCACACAGTTTTGTTTTTTAATTGCCGGATATTTTGAGTAATTATGCAAGTTTCACACTAGCGCCCCTGTAGTGTAGTGGTTTACGCATTCGCCTTACAAGCGAATGGGCGCTGGCTTGATACCAGGTGGGGGCACAAGCCCCTTTTACCATGGAGGATTGCGTCAGGAAGGGCATCTGGTATAAACCCAAATTACCGATGCGGTTTAATTCGCTGTGATGACCCCTTGGGGAGAATACAAGTGAACAGCTGATGGTACTTTTAAGTTTCTTAACAAAATCATCCAATCTTTTCTGAGTATAGAACATCTGAAGTCTGATTACATGATTTAAATGTTTTCTTTCCTTTTTATTCATGATTGGCTGAGCTGTGGGATGAGATAAGCCTTTATTTGTCCCACAGTGGGGAAATTTGCATCATATACAGCAGCAGAAAGTTGCTCAGTTATAAAAAATATAAAACATATGTCATATATGTAAATATAATATTAAACAAAAAGTAGCACAAACTATATACTCAAAGGTATTATTAAACATATTTACACAACTTAAATAAATTAAATAACTGCAAAAACTATTCTTTAAACTTTACTTTAAACATATTTACACTATAGATGCACATGGAAAGTGGACATGTATACACATAGATAATATGCAGTACAATGTATATATACTGCACATGAATTTTTAATATTGCACAGCGGTGTGTATTGGTGTGTGTGGTCTGCTGGGAGCGGTGCTGCTTGTAAAGTCTGACAGCAGCAGGAAGGAAAGACCTGTGATAACATGATAACAAAAAAACCCCCATAATATCAGTAATTCTGCTTAAACTCACAAGAACGTCCAGAGTTTGAATCCGCTGGGCAGCTGGGACCCATCAGTTCTCATACTCTCCCTGTGCCTGTGTGGGTTCCCGCTGGACACGCTGGCTTCCTCCCACGATCCAAAGACATGCTCGATGGGTTAACTGGTGACTCTAAAGAACAATGTAGAGACTGTACTGCACAATGCAAACTGCTCATCAGCAGGAAAAAATGGAAAGCCCAGGTTAGAATTTACAAAAAAGCACAAAGATGAGCCACAACCATTCTGGAACAAAGTTTTATGGACTGAAGAGGAAAAGATGAACCTCTACCAATGGAGACAGAAAGACCAAAGTGCGGAGAAAGAAGGGATCTGCTCGTGATCCTAAACGTTCAAGCTTATCTGTGAAGCATGGTGGAGGCTGTGTCATGGCTTGGGCTTGCGTTGCTGCTTCTGGAATAAAGTTTTTTTTGCTGATGATGTAACTGAAGGCAACGACCCAAAACACACTGCCACCTCAACAAAGGACTTCTTGAAGTGGAAGAAATGAAAGGTTTTGAACTAGCCAAATCAGTCACCAGCCCACAACCAAACTGAACATGGATCTCACCTCCAAAAGAGAAGACTGAAGGGAGAAACCCTACAAAACAGACAACTAAAAGAGGCTGTGGTCAGTGAATTACAGGTTTGATGCTGTTATTGCAAGGAACACACAATCAAATACTTTTGCTCACTTGAAAAACTGGGTGGTTCGATCTAAAATGTGCTATGTTCTATGTTGTTTAACAAATCTAGATGTAAAGACCTGGAAATAAAAGCTGAAACTCTGATCTCTCTTTTTATATTCAACTTTTGATTTTACACTCAAATGTCTTCAGTACACAGCAAAGCCTTGCTGTTCCAGTACTTTAGGAGGAGACTGTAGAGTTCACTTCCACAGGATCAGTGTGTCCAAAATTTTTAAAAAGAAAAATGTCAGAACGTGTCCGAATCTGCGTGTTTTTCTAACATCATGGCCAAAGTGTAATAAATTCTTTGAATATAATTAACTACAAGATAATATTAAAGGACTATCAGGCTGCTGTTTACCATTATATCCCCATAATTCAGTTAAGAACATGAATATCCTTGACAGAGTTCTCTGTCTGTAAATTTGCTATGTCAGTATTATTGTATCATTTATCTAACGAGATTAGTCTGTCCTTCTCCTTTAATCTTTTGTTAATCTGCCGATGAAGATCAAAGCTCACCTGTTCCCTGCGTCACTGCTCTTTCTTTATTCTTGTCATCCTCTCTTTCTCGTATTTAAATTTGCTTTATTGACGTGGCCGCAGTAAAAGGACAGGTCTACATTAAGAGACTACAGGGATAATATAAAACACGTGAAGCACAAGAGGGATGAATAGTGTGTAAAATGTTTGTATTTGCAGAGCTCAGACACCAAACAGCCACATGATACGACCATAAAGAGACAAAATGGACATAATAAACCTCATAGAGACATACAATGACTACAAACTGAACAAAACTGTCATAAAGGGACAAACAATCCCTAAACCCCCTTATAACAAGCATAAAAATAATAGGCATTTTTTAAAAATTATAGACTTTTTCATGATAATGTTCCTCTCTGTCTCTTTCAGCTACCAGAGTGCGGCTTCTATGGGATGTACGAGAAGATCCTGCTGTTCCGTCATGACCAGACTTCAGATAACGTGCTGCAGCTTCTGCGCTCTGCTTCTCAGATCCAGGAGGGAGACCTGGTGGAGGCCATACTGTCAGGTGAAAGGGAATGATGGGGCGGGATGCTAATGTCACACCAATAACGTATAAACAAAACCTAAATGCCCGGTCTGGGCATCGTTTCCATTGCAGTCATTGTTCCAGGATTTTCGGTTTTTTACGATTATAAAACTAAAGGAGCAAAGGAGCTTGGGAGTCTAAGGGTCATGGGGAAAACCAGCTTAAGAGGAATAGATATATTATTGTTTGGTGTAACTAAAATTTCTAATTGGACGGTCAGTCTATGTTCAGCCCTCACATTTGGTGATGAAATTTGGGTCATGAGGGAAAGAATGAAATCATTGGAAGTTTTCTGAGCATTTTGAGCCCCTGAAGGGTCACTGACAATCAATACAAAACTATGATCACTTTTGTAACCTATAATGAAGCATTTATAACCTGATGTGATGATTAGATAGATTAGATTAGATTAGATTAGATTAGATTAGATTAGATTAGATTACTTTATTGTCATTTCAACTATATATAAATACACAGTGAAATGATATAGCGTTCCCCCAGGACCTGGTGCCCCATACAAGGGTAGCGCCGGCTGGCCAGGGCCCACCTCCGGCCCGACACAACACCCCGCCCGCGATGTCCTCTTCCCCAGCCATCAGGCGACGTCGAGGACTGAAGTCCCGGTCCACACAGCAAGCTGAGATCGGAGTTCGCAGAAACCGTTAATCCGCAGCATCAGTCCCGCGACGATACTCCCCGCGGAAACCAAAAACTTTGGCTCCCGGACGCTGCCCGGCAGTTCATACAACGCCGCTGGAACGTCAGTTAGCGATCATGAAAAACAACGCGACCGGATAGCCAGTTAGTCTCGTCCGTGGACGGAGCTACAACGGCGTCTGGTCGTCCTCGAACCTCCGACTTTCAAACACGAACACCACCGTCCCAGCGTCCACAACACCCGAACACCCGAATGCCGGGTCAGAACATGGACAATCACAGGGGAACAAGCACCCCTTGGTTCTGGAGTGGCCGTGCGCTACCGTGGTGCCGCCAATGTGTTAGTCAGCACTCCACCATGATCAAAACAACAAATGAGGAAATACAGTCTTGTGAAAAAGAAAGTTTTCCCTGCTTAGTCATGGGCTACGTTCACACTGCACGTCTTAATGCTCAGTTCTGATTATTTTACCGCTAGGTGGCAGCACACACACATTTGGTCACATAATCTACAACCCAAATTAACATTTTCGTGAAAGACGGAACAAAGAATTAAAGAATTAGAAAGAAAACCCCACCATACAGACAATCATATATGAGCAAGCACTTGGCGACAGTGGGAAGGAAGAACCCCCTTTTAGCAGCAAGAGATGTCCGGCAGATGCGGGTTCAAGGAGGGGCAACCCTGTAATTAGAAGAGATGCACAGTGAATATGTGCGTCCCCAGTTCCAATAGTCCATAAATGTATGGGAACTGATGAGACCAGCTGCTGGACCTTTGGGGAAGGAATGTTGTCCCATTCTTGTCTGAGATAGAATTCCAGCTACTCAACAGCCCTGAGTCGTCTTTTCTTGTTTAAGTTTTATGAGGCACCGAATGGTTTCAGTTTGTGAAAGATCTGGACTGCAGACAGGTCAGTCCAGCACCTGGACTCTTCTACTGTGAAGCCATGCTGTTGTAATAGTTGCAGTAAGTGATCTAGCGTTGTCTTTCTGAAATATGCAAGAACTTACCTGCACAAGATGTGGTCTGGATGGAGCACAGGTTGCTCTAAAACCTGTATATATCTTTCAGCACTGATGGTGCCTTTCCAGATGTGCAAGTTGCCAGTACCATAGGCACTAAGGCAGCCCCATACCATCAGAGATGCAGGCTTTTGAACTGAGCGCTGATAACAAGCCGGATGGTCCCTCTCTTCTTTAGTCCAGAGGACACAGAATCAGAAGCAAAATACTTTATTAATCCCCTGGGGAAATTACTTTTGTTGCATACACTCCGTTAAGTTTGAATACGAAATACAAATATAAATTTCTGTACACATAAACATAAACAGTTGGATATACAGAAAAGTGAATATAAGTATGAAGTTGTGTGAAAATATACATAAATATGAATACTGGAAAAAAATACAGAGAAATATGTATGTGTATATATATATATATATATATATTATATACACACACACTACCGGTCAAAAGTTTTAGAACACCCCAATTTTTCAGTTTTTTATTAAAATCCAAGCAGTTCAAGTCCAATGAATAGCTTGAAATGGCACAAAGGTAAGTGATGAACTGCCAGAGGTTAAAAAAAGTAAGGTTACCTAAATCTGAAAAATAATGTACATTTCAGAATTATACAAAAAGGCCTTTTTCAGGGAACAAGCAATAGGTTAACAAGTTAAAGCTGTTCTGCAGCAGTGGAGGTAGATCAAGCGTTGAACCCAGGATAACAAGGAACAGACACAGTACAAAGATAATAAATACAAGGACTCAAGGGAAACATGAAGCAACACACCGAGACTAGAGACAAGGAGGCTGAATA
>VUQH01030309.1:1290-22498 GCA_015106775.1 Etroplus canarensis | reverse complement strand
TGTTACCCTCTCTGCTGTGTAACATATCTAGATGTAAACACCAGGGAATACAACCTGAAACTCTCTCTTCTCATGTTCATCTTTTGATCTCACACACAAATGTCTTCAGTGCACAGCTAAAAACAAATTTATTGGCCTAGAGAAATGCAACTTTATCATCTTGGCACTTGTAGCTAGAGATTTTCTAAATTAGCCCTCAGGCATATTATTTGGGAATACTAATCACAGGTGGTTCAGGAATATTAAGATAGTGTTTTCAAGCTTCATCTCATATTGCTTTGGAAGGACAAAGTATTGAATCACATCAGTATTCATTCATAATACAACCCCAGTTCCAAAAACATTGGAACGCTGTGTAAAATAAAAACACAATGCAATGATTTGCGAATCTCATTAACTAATTTTTTATTTGCAGAAGAACATAAAAAAACAGCTGCTGGACCCTTTGGGAGAGGAATGTTCATGTCTGGTATAGGATTCCAATTGCTGAACAGTCCTGAGTCCAGCACTTGGACGCTTCTACTATGAAGTCATGCTGTTGTAATAGCTGCAGCACGCAGTTTAGCATTGTCTTGCTGAAATACGCAAGGCCTTCCCTGGAAAAAACGCTGTCTGAAGGGGAGCATATGTTGCTCTAAAACCTGTATATACCTTTCAGCACTTGTGGTGGCTTTCCAGATGTGCAAGTTGCCAGTAAGGTAGGCACTAATGCACCCCCATACCATCAGAGATGCAGGCTTTTGAAGTGAGCCCCAACAGCAAGTTAGATGGTCCCTCTCTTCTTTAGTCTGGAGGACGCAAAATCCAAGATTTCTCAAAAAAAAAATCGAATTTTAATTCATCTGACCACAGAATTGTTTTCCACTTTTCCTCAGTCTATTTTAAATGAGCTTTGACCCAGAGAAGATGACAGTATTTCTGGTTCTTCTGGCTCCTTCTTTGCATTTGTGGATGGCACGATCACCTCTCTTCACAGACAGTGATTTGTGGATGTGTTCTGAGCCCATGCAGTGATTTCCATGATAGAATCATGTCTGTTTGCAGTGCAGTACTGCCTGACAGCTCCAAGATTACCAGCATCCAATTCTCTCCAGATTCTCTGAATCTTTTGATGATATTATGTACTGAAGATGATGAAATATTTAAAGTCTTTGCAATTTTACATTAAGGAATATTATTTTTAAATGGCTCCACAATTTGTGGACGCAGTTTCTCACCAATTGCTCATCTTTACTTCTGAGAGACTCTACCTCGCTAGGATGGATAGATAGTACTTTATTTATCCCAGGCTTGGAAATTATTAAGGTGCTCTTTTTATACCCAGTCACATTACCGACCTGTTGCCAATTCACTTAATTAGTGGCAACATGTTCCTCCAGCTGTTTTTTAAGTACCACTTACTCTTACAGCCTTTTGCAGTCCTTGTCCCAACTTTGCTGAGACATGTTGCTGCCATCAAATTCAAGATGTTTTCCATGAAATAGTAAAATCTCTCACTTTCAACATTTAATAAAATCTGGGTTTACAGGCTTTGCAAATCATTGCATTATGTTTTATTAATATTTTCCACAGCGTCCCATCCTTTTTGCATTTTGTGTTGTATCCTTATTTTAAATTACCTCAGAAATGTTGTGTCGTTTGCAGAGAAATTTGTGGCGCAGCTCCACAGTCTTTATTCCTTGCAGCTGAGGGAATTGGTGATGTGCAGTTTGTTTATGGCTGTAGGAAAATGAAAGTGCGAGGGAGGAGATGACATTGTGAAAAGCAACTTGAAAAACTAACGCACGCTTGGGAGAAGACATCCAGTTTTACTGTTTAGACCGGGTCTAACCACAACACACTTCTGTCTGAAACATTTAGGAAGCATCACGAGCGCCTCGTGCCAACTGTGTTATCTTCACGGCATCTCCACTGCCCACACGAAACACCTTCTCTCCACTTAAACCATGAAGTGTGAGCGTCCCACGGCCGGGGTGCCTGAAATGTTAACTTTGTGAAGTTGAGTCGACTGTGCGGCTCACAGCTTTGGGTTTCGGTTGGTCCGAGGCGTTGATGTGAGGGGGAACAGCAGAGGCCAACGTGAGCAGCAGCTCTTTAGCGTTTACTATAACAGGATTTTAAAATGAAGCGTTTTCCATTTTAAACACTTCCAGTTCAAATCAACTGTGTACCATGTGTCTCTGTGTATACTGAGCAACGTAAAGCACAAGCATCCAAAATACACAGTTTATACAACCCAAGCTACTTTCTCCTTTATATAAACCTTTAAAAAATGTATGAGGGAATTTTGTAAATAATACGTATACTATGTGTCCTCTTACTGGTGAATGTGTGTATGCCGTATGCAATAATGTCTGACTGTAGAGGAGCAGTGTTGTTTCTGGATGCAGCTTTGAGAGGATTTAAACAATCTTTGTAGATTGGTCCATTTCCATTTCGAACTCCGTCATTCTGGACATTTCAACTCAGACACAGGGGTAGCTCCTCATTTACCGCTGACCTTTGCCCGTGCTCAGAAGGACCTACCCCAAGCGCAGACCATTTTTTTGTCCCCTAAAGGAGGGCCTGCAGAGGTGCCGCCTGTAGCTGGATATCACAGCTGTGGGCTGCCCTAAAGTGGCTCGCTGGCTACTGCAGTGGAAAGTTGCCTGTTAGAATGCATGGCACATGACACCGTGATGTCAGTACACTCTGCTGCAAAATGTTGGCCATCATATAGACTGTTATTGATTGACTGGCGAAATGTCTGGCGGAGATCCTCCATCAATTCTAAAATTTCACGCATCAGGAAATAATAAAAAATGCTTAACTGCAACCTTAGATGAACAAAAACGTGTAACATATTTCACCATGAGTGTAAACTAAGTACATTCAGTAGGTTGTAGAACCACGTTTGGCAGCCATAGCTTGAAG
This sequence comes from Etroplus canarensis, assembly GCA_015106775.1. Classification (NCBI taxonomy): domain Eukaryota; kingdom Metazoa; phylum Chordata; class Actinopteri; order Cichliformes; family Cichlidae; genus Etroplus; species Etroplus canarensis. Next base: position 19,585 of record VUQH01030309.1, on the reverse strand, counting down.
TAATGGTTTTCCGTGTGACTTCCTCAGTCTCTCACATCAGTCTAGAAGAATTCTTGCCTGTTCTTCTTTAAGTTGTTGCTTCGGTTCGTTGATGTTCACAAGTTTATGCACAACTCTTGTAAGGTCCCACCACAGCCTTGCAGTCAGGTGAAATCGGCACCTTGATTCTTTTCTTTTTGCTGCTGTGCTTGGGATGGTTCTCCTGTCGCATGACTTAATTTGGGCCAAGCTTTAGCTGTCAGACAAACACATTTGACTCTGTGTTACTTTGGTATGCAGAGGAGTCCATGGTCCTCTTAATGACTGTAAGGTATCCAGGTCTCCACTCCTCCTCCTCCTCCACCACCGTGCTGGTATGAGGTGTTTGTGCTGAAATGCTGTGTTTGGTTTTCGCCAGATGTGGAGCTGTGCATTGTGGCCAAACAGGACGTTGTTCCAGAAGTTTGTTCAGATGCGGCTCTGCATACCTAAGCTACATGACTGTGATCTTGTTAGAAAGAAGAAGCTTTCTCCTGGCAACCTTTCCAAACAGGCCGTACTCTTTCAGTCTTTTTCTGACTGTACTGTCATGAACTTTAAGATTTAACATGCTGACTGAGGCCTGGGAACTCTCAGCTGTAGCTCTTGGGTTTTTTTGCAGTTTCTCTGAGCATCCAACCAACAACTGTTTCTCGAGGATAGTTGCTGATGTTTTTCTTCCCTGGCATTGTGTGAAATCACACCTAAATGTTCCAGACCAGCAATCTGTCAAAACCTCCGCTTTAATAGAGGTGCTCACATTCGCTGATGAGCAATTAATTGATTAATCAAGTATATTTGATTAGCAGCACCTGGCTGCTTCTTACCCTCTTAATTCCCACGGCAGCAGCAAGGGTGTACTTAGTTTTTCACACACACAGTTTTTGGTAACTAAATATTGACACAGTGTAATATGTCATGGGCTGTTTTTCATCTGAGGTTGTATTTACTTAATTTAAGGACCTGCTGAGAACCAGATGTTTTTTTTTATTATGTCCTGCAAAAAGAGAATTGTTGGAACAACTTAATTACACTACTCACAAAAAGTTAATGATCGACTTTTGGGTGAAATTGATGGAAAATGTTAAAAGTTGACGCTACAGTGATGTTATATCATGAAAGTAGGGCATTTAAGTAGAAGCGTGCACTGGTGATTTACTCATCTCAAACAATTTATTGAAACAAAAGCCAACAACAGGGGTGGGTGTACCACAGCAAAACATGTCAGTGTCTCAATAACTTGTCATGTGACCTTGACCATCAATCACAGCTTGACTTGTGCAACTCTTCCAGTCTCTCTGTGTCTCTGTTGCGACCTGCTGATGACACTCTGTGACACTCTAAGCTCAGTGGCCACTTCCCTCTGCGTTTGAAGCCTCGCAGCGGCGAGGTACTGTTGATCAGATGTTAGGCATCGTCTCGGTCTCATGATGTCAAAATGTGAACAGCGTGATGAAGACGACTGTTTAAATACCAGTTCTAACTGAACCAGATAATGTATTGATCGATTCGTGGATCAAACACCAGTTGTGAATTTTGCCGTTAAGCACCTTTTCAGAGAACAGCAAGTTATGCAGAAAGTGCTGAAACACTGAACAGTTGGACGTGCATTCAGAAATTTAGAGGAGGTCAATTTAAGGTCACCTGTACAGGTTATAATGCATTTTAGGTGCATCCTGTAATTTCACCTGAAAGCCAAAGTTAGATGCACTTTAATAATTTAAGTGTCTTTAAATTAGAATTTTGAATTATTCTTACTTAAATTTCAGGTAAGTCAACTTAAAGATTTCAAGATGTTTAACCTAATTATTAACTTTGTACCCTCAGCTGCTCCGTTGTATTCTCCACCAAGGGGTCGCCGCAGCACATTAAGCTGCGCTGGTAATTTGGCAGATGTTTTATGCTGGATGCCCTTCCTGACACAACCCTCCATGATGAGAGGGGCTTGTGTCCCCACCTGGAACATAACCAGGGATCTTTTGATTGTAAAGGTGAATGTGTGAACCTCTACACTACGGAGATACTAACTTAATTATTAGCTTTACTCCAAACTAAAATTCCAACACAAAGCTTTTCCTTCAGGAAAAGTAAATTTTACAGTTGCATGTGTTTTCAAAAGCTGTTGGTATTATAAGAAAAAAAAATTGTAATAAAGTCCACAAAATATCAGTTTTTAACTTGAATTTTTAATTAAGACAAACTAAAATCAGACATTAAAGTAACTGTAAAATTTACTTTCCTGAAGGAAAAGTGTTATGTTGCAAATTTACTTTGGAGTAAAAGTAATAATTAAGTTAGTGTCCCTGTAGTTTAGTGGTTCACTTATTCACCTTACAAATGAAAGGTTCCTGATTTGAGTCACATCAGGAAGGACATCCTGTGTAAAAGTCTGCCAAATTACCAATGATTAATCTGACCCCTTGGGAAAAATACAAGGGAGCACCCGAAGGTAGACAGCTAATAATTAAATTAAACTTTTTGAAATTTTTAACTTGACTTACCTAAAGTTTAAGTCTGAATGATCCAAAAGGCCAATTTAAATATACTAAAATTATTAAAGTGCATCTAACTTAAATCTATTGGGTTGATCTGACTTCTTAACTTGATTTAAAGAAACTTAATTCAATCATGTTTTACCTTATGACATAATATATTTAAGTCTCTTTATACAGTGTGATATGTAAAACCTGAGAGCTGAAAGAAAGTGTACTTGTTGCACTTACAAGTTCTGCTGACATCACTGCAGCCACAGAGGACATTTTTCACATTTGATGGTAAAAGCCGAGGTGTTTTAGTTAATGGCTGTCAGCTGTGTGTGAGCGCGGAAGTTGTTCACTTGACAAGCAGTTGTCTGAAATTGGTCCTGACACCAGCTTTGTGAAAAGATAACACGAACTTTGCCAGCTGACTCACCTCCGGTTAACTTTCTGAACCCGAAGGAATTACCTGTTGGTTTCTTTAAATGATCAAAGTCAGTGTCATCAGAAGAAGAAAGTGGAAATGCATTGTGGTGTCAGAGCAGATTTTTGGCCAATGAGCACACGAGGTGTGATCAGAAAGTCCCTTTAACACCAGAAACCCTGCCTGATTTAAGGGTTTTGGTTTTAAAGGGATCTTCTGGTGCACCTTTGGGATGTTTTTAGCATGGCTGCTGTTTTTTTTTCACACCACTCAGAGGAAATCCTTTTATGCCCCCTGAAACTTGTGTGTCAAGACAGTGATCCTTCAACGTGATTTTCATTGGCTGAAGATACAGGCAAATCTGACAGTTCAGCATGCTGTCCCTCAGATATCTCACTACATAACTGTAATACTCGGCGCTGATAAGCTGACATGCGGGGTCTCTGAGTGCAGAGGCACACAGTGTGTAAAAATTACCAACACGCTGCTGTTGGTAGCGTGCCAATAAATACAGAGTTCCAAACCTCTTCTGGCATGAACATCAGCACAAAAACTGTGCCCCGGCAGCTTCATGGCGTGGGTCTTCATGACGGAGAAGCTGCAGGCCTTAGATCATCAAGCACAATGACAAGCATTGGATGGAGTGGTGCAAAGCACGCTGCCATTGGACTCTGGAGCAGCAGAAACATTCTGTGAAGAAATGTTTCAGCTTACCAAGACATTTTGGACAGTTCTGTGCTTCTAACTTTGCGTGAACAGTTTAGGGAAGGCCCTTTTCTGTTCTGGCAGGACTGTGGACCAGTGCACAATGCAAGCTCCATATGAGTTTGGTATGGAAGAACTTGACTGGCCAGAACCGAGCCAGCGAGCCAGGCCACTCTCATCCCTCACAAATGCTCTGCTGGATGAAATGGCAAAAATTCCCCCAGACACAGTCTGAAATCCTGTTAAGCCTTCCCAGAGGAGTGGAAGCTGTTGTACCAACTCCATGTTCATGTCTGTGGATTTAGAATCAGATGTAAAAGCTCCTGTAGGTTTGATGTGTAGATGGTTAAGTATTTCCATACAGTATGGATCCCTCAATCTTTATCACTTTAAAATTCTTAAAGCTAAAGTGATCGAACTTCATGTCAGTTAATGTACAACACTGTATCTACGACTGCCTTTGTCTGATGCAATATTACAAAGTATATACTGTGTGTATATAAAATGTAAATATTAACCTATGGGAGGACCCAAGCACCCTTGTACATAGAGATATGCCTTTAAGTTTTGGTATTGTATTTCAGAATGTTCTTTTATTATTTTCCAAATGGTACCAGTGGAGAAAGTTAATAAAATGTAAGTATTTCGCTTTTGTTTTTGTGTTTTTTAATGTACTGCTGCATTTCATAAACATCCAGGTGACAAAAAAAATGAAATAAAACACAAATAAATAAAAAAAAAACTCTTGACAGATTTTAGTCTTGCATACTTTTATTCATTTCTTTGAATGCTTTGGAAGGAGGGTCCGAGCTCAGGGGAGGAAGCCCTTTAAAGAGTTGACCACACTTTTTGGTCAGCTAACAAGTGTCCATCACAGATATAAAGACCATCGACATTTTGGAGCTTTAGTCCTCCTTTCTCAGACCACACCTTTACAAGATATGCAACATAGAGAAAATAAATAGGTGCGTGTTAAAGGCCTTTTCCATATACAAATATATTTTATGAAGCTTATTGTACAGGCGTTTCTTGTTTTTTTTCTAACCTACAGCGTAACATTTACAAGATAAGATGGAACACGGAAGCTCCTCTGATGCACTGCGCTGCATAGGAATGTACCTGTTCATACTGAAGAAGGTTAAACCCAGGTTGAGTCTTAAATGCAGAAAAAAACAAAAAAAAAAAGACTCATCAGCAGCCATCATGTCTACAATGTTGCACTGGCACAAACCAGAGGATGCCACTTCATCCTATAACATGCATTTCTAAAACTCTGTGAGGAACTGTCCGCACAATATATATAAAGTTACACAATCTCGCCTTTAGGTACTGAAACAAAACTCTCTGGAGTATCATAATGGTTTGAAATACATTTCAGAATTAATTCCACAAAAAAAAGCTCTATGTTCACTCTGTAGACTATTTTGTACCATGAGAAATACGCTCAGCTGCTCACTTCGACTTGAGCTTCACCATGAATCAAATCAAACTTTTTGTAAAGCAGAAATCCACCCATTCAAAAGGCACTTCTATCTCAAAGAGGCATCGACGTAGTACAGTGAGCTATATACAAAAGCAATGTACAAGTGTATAGAAAAATCTGCTGTTACATTTAAGTCTATTTGCTCTGAATAAATATTTGGTTTTATGACAACAATGCACAACTCGAGGCAACGTTACGACACCCTAACTGCTCTCCCAGGTGTGCCTGTTGTTCGTAACTGATGTGACTCAAAGTACAAGTGATAAAATAACGCCCCCTCCAACCATTTTTGCATACAAATATTTAATAATATAATATTGCTCATACTTTGGGGGGTTTAACGGCATCTGACGGCAAAGAAAATGTGGAAAAAAGACCCAGGACACATGCACAGCTTGTTTCTTTTTCATTTTTGGTACTGCCTTACTAGCTACCAGCTGTACTGTAAGCAGTACTTTACATTAAAAAAGGTAAAGTACTTCACTTTATCACAGCTGAAAACACATCAAGGCTTTTAAATGCTCATTCACAAAAGTGAAATCTAGGTAGAAGTTACGATAGTCGCACATTTCCGTATCTTTTAACTTTGAGGTATTTTTCAGTTAAAACTGGTTCTTGGCCCAGCAGTGTAGGAGCTGCTTTATAAAGGTATTCTGAAAGTTGGTGTTTTTTCTTTTAAGCTGTACATAAGATAGGTCATTTTAATATTATGCCCAAGGCAATCACAACAAGAAAAAAAAATGTTCAGCCTGATCAACAGAGATTTGACAGTTGCCTGCAAACATGACGCAGCAGTGAGAGCCTTCGCTTAATGTCTTTGCTTTCGTTTTGACACTTTATCTTTCAAACTGAAGGGCCAGTCTGTACCAACAGAAAACTCCCCTCTGGCATTAAAAACTACTGAAGAGGTGCAGTGCCAGTTTTGCAGCTGGGGGGGGACGCTCTTGTTTCTGCAGCTGGACTAATGGGTTTCCCTTTCAGAGCGCAAAATTTTAGGAGGAGAGTATTTAAATGAATCATACAAATGTGATTTACTGAGGTTTTCTGCCAGCAGTTTACTGCAAATTGTGCCACATTAACTCTAAAAACGATTGCTTTGTTTGACCTGGCGTGGCTGTGATAGTTGCTGCTGGGCGTGTTGGTTTTATTTGGAATGTGAGGGGGAGGCATCAGAATGACTGCGCAGCTGGTGCAGGCGGTTGGCTTAAAGCTGCCTTGTGTTTTGCAGCTCTCCACTGAGTCCTCACCCTGCCCGTTTCCAAGCTGAACCCCACGTATGTCTGGTGTTCTGATGAATCAGAGCAGAACTTAACGCGACCTGTTGGAGGGAAGAAGGAAAATCCCAAGGGTGCATCTTCTGTCGGGCTGTATGGGCAGCAAAGCTCCACCTGAGCTCAGTTTTCACCAATACAAGACGAGTTCGTACTTACATCAAAAACATTTCTCCTTTGCTGCCTCTCATTGAGAAGTGATTTTTGTGATTGCGGCCTCATGCTAGCTGTTTTTTTGTAAGTTCGGCCTCATACAGCACTGTGCAAAAGTCATGACTCGCCACTCATCTCTTTATATTTTGTTTCCAAGGAGCCAGACTTTCTTCTTCCCATGGTCTTTCAAAGCTTGGCTTCTTTTTTGTTTAGTCTCCGTTAAAGTTACTGTATCTGACAATTTTCAGAGGAATGCCGTTAAAGAGGAAATCAGGAGAGAAGCACCACAGCGTGCGTCTACAGCCATCTGTAAAACACGGTGGAGGCTCTATCATGGTTTGGGGCTGCATTTCACCCAGCGGTGTTGGGGAGCTTGTCAAAACTGATGGAATTCTGAAACCAGAAATGGTCCGATTTTGATCCACCGTGCATCTGACTGCCAACAGCTTCCTTTCACAGCATGACAATGATTATAACCCACCGCCAATGCAGTAAAAGCCTACCTGGGTAGAAAAACAATCCAGAGAGCACTATCAGCCACAGATTGGCCTCCCCAGGGCCCAAACTTCAACATTATTGAAGCAGCATGGGAATCCGAAGAAGAGCTTTGGGAAGTCCTTCAAGAAGCCTGGAGAACTATTCCTGAAGACTTCTTGAAGAAATGAGAAGAAAGCTTGGCTTTGGCTTTTGGAGTTCAGGCTGTTGAAGAAAAAAGGTGGTCATACCAAACAGACTTTCAAGCCCCTTAGAACTGTACAGACTCAGGTTTTTTTTGCCTTATGTGCTCCATTTCCATTACTATTTGATGGTCTAATAAACTGCTTTACATTTTCCGAGCAACATATGAAAAAGTGAGGGGTGGTTCAAGACTTTTGCACAGTACTGTATATGAAGTTTACTCTTAATGCTGTTTCAGTTTCATGGTGAAGGAAAACAAGTCTCCAAAGTCCCCATTTCCATTTCATCTTTTAATGAAGACCACAAAAACGTAGCTTACTCTTCGGCCTGTAATAAACTCTGAGAAATGCTGGTTCTGTACAAAAAAACGGAGCTAGAACATAAATATATAAGGCAACCTAAAAGTCTACGTCACAATTCTGGCTTTGGAATCTAATATAACCCTCTATAGCAGCCAAGCCAAAAAAAAAAAATAATACAATAACTTCTGGTATGGTGAATAACACAGTGATAGTACAGACATAAATACTTACACATAGTTACAAAAACCATGCAAAATGCGAGCAGAGGTGACCTGGCGGTGACAACTTCAAGCTATGAAGGAGAGAAAGATGAGAATGACCCCCTCCTTCAGAGGCACCGGTTGAAGAGAAGATCTCTATTTTTCCGGAAAAGTGAATGTTTTCCTTCAGTTTTTGTCTCTTTCATGCCTCACTTGGTGTTTGTGTATCTCGACAGTGGGTTTACGTTTGCGTCCGCCCTGCCGTCGCCCAACTGATTACCGAGCAGCAATGACAAATCCATTAAAAAGACATCCTTTACTTGTAAAACCCACACGATCCATTTCTTCTCATCAGCGGTCTCATCTTCACGTGCTCTTCTCCAGTGCAAAAGGGAAACTGTGTTCAGTTTTTGTTTGCATCTGAGTGAGTGTATGCTGGCAGAAACAGGAGAAGAGGCTGTCTTTCTGGCTGTATGTGTTGGCTTTTTGATTTTTTTTAAACTTCTCTGTATGGTATGAGGTGTGCGAGATAAGGAGTGGGAGGGAAAAGGAACTATCTACAGGCGCAGGAATCCACTGTCATGTTCGGGTAGACTTTCAGCACCACGTTCTTGTCCTCGTCAAAGAAAAGGATGCTGAGGGAAGACATCTTCTCGGGGACGCAGCACGGCTCGGGGATACCTGGGACGACGCCCACCGCCCGCACTATGCTCTGGATGGTGGCATGGTTAGAGGGCTTCAGAGCCTGAAGAGAAAGGTGAAAAGAAATAAGAAATGACACTTTCAAAGACGAAGCTTGATAGGACCTGGTTTGAAACTTCTGGTGTGCCTGGAGGAAATGTTGCTAACAAGTTGGCACTTGTTTCCAAGGTCACAGAAAGTCTGACTGAGAGCAGATAATCACACATATTTCATTTTAATTCTACCACTTATTTGAATAAGGGAAAGAACTTTCTTATGTGAAAAGGTCAGTGACATAAAGATTATAGATGATCCTAAATTGTATTGATTTATTGTCTATAGTAAAATAACTAACAAAATAGCAAAACTTTCCTTTAAGAAACGTCCTGGATTTCATTATTCATCAAGGTCATACAGTCCTGTGAAAAACTAAGTACACCCCACGATTCAACAGATGGAGAACCACCATTAGCAGCAATAACTTGAAGTAATGGTTTTCTGTATGACTCAGATTCTCACATTATTGTGGAGCAATTCTGTCATGCCCTTCTTTACAGCGCTGCTTCAGTTCATTGAGGTTTGTGTGCACTCACTAATACATACCTCTCTTAAGGTCCTGCCACTGCGTTTCAATAGGGTTGAGGTCTGGACTGTGACTGGGCCATAGAAAGCACCTTAATTCTTTTCTTCTTCAGACATTCTGTTGGAGAATTGCTGGTGTGCCTGGGTTTGGCCAAGCTTTAGCTGCTGTACAGATGGTCTCACATTTGACGCTACAATACTCTGGGATACAGAGGAGGACTGCAAGCTGCCCAGGTCCTGTGGCTGCGAAGCAAGCCCAAATCATCACCCCTCTGCCACCGCACTGGGCAGCTGGTATGAGGTGTTTTGTGTTGATGTGATGTTTTTGGTTTTCACCAAATGTGGTGCTCTGCGTTTTGGCCAAACAGCTCCACTTTGGTCTAGTCTGTCCAAAGGACTCTGTTCCTGAAGTCTTGTGGTTTGTTCAGATGCAGCTTTGTAAACCTAAGCCCTCCTCTTATGTGTTTTTTCTAGCAACCCTTCCAAGCAAGCCATATAAGCAAGCCAGTCTTTTTCTAATTGTACTATCATGAACTTTAACATTTAACACGTGAACTGAGGCCTGTACAGTCTGAGATGCAGCTCCCCGGATTTTTGCAATTTCTCTGAGCATTCCACGGTCCGACTTTGGGGTGAATTCACTGGGACATCCAGTCCTGGGAAGACTGTGGCATTGTGTTAATAAATACTTGAATGCTCCAGACCAGCAAACTTAAAAAAACGCTGCTTTCCATAGAGGTGCTCACACTGGCTGATGATCAGTTAATCAAGTGCATTTGATTAGCAGCGCCCGGCTGCTACTTAACCCCTTAATTCCTATGGAAGCAGTAAAGGTGCACTTAGTTTTTCACACGACTGCATAGAGTCCTGTGAAAAAATTTTAAATCATCCACTGCAACTATAATGCAGCTGTGGTGACATGATCTGTGGACCTGAACGTAAGTTCTAGATACCCAGCATTTAACCCACACCTGCACAGCTGCTTCATCCTCAGCAGGATGCAATAAGTGACAGGACTGTTCCCACACACCACAAAGAAAAAAAAACAAAAAACTAAGCAGTGCACCCTTTAATCGTAGCTATTTAGCAGCTTCTAAAACTTTAACCTGACAAACAAGAGACAACATCACAGGCTGCTCTAACTGAGCAAAAAAAGCTGCAGGAGAGGGAGGTGGTCGCCTTAAAAGCCCTGGGCTCTACTTCTGGGACTAATTACGTCCAACTACAAAGACCCGAGACTCCAATCTAATGAATGAAGTGGGCAGAGCTTGTGCATTCCGGCCATGTTTAAAATACCTGTGATGTTATCTTATCACCGGTGCCACCAGCTACATGGGAAGCTGATGTTTGACATCAGGAAAGTTTCTTTCCGTCTCACACTCACTTCTGTTCTGTCAAATGTGTAAAAGCCACCGTCCTCTCTAGATACTTCCTTCAGCCGCCTTCTTGGTTTGCTTTGAGTAATAAAGCTTTTATTGAGTTTTGAAGATGAGGTCAGCCAGCTGTTCCTGAAGACAAACGTGTTCTTACTTTATTTATTTTAATCGTAATTTTCTTACCTCTCAAATTTAGTATCTACTGCCTATCAAATTCACATTTATTTATATCTAACTGATCACCTGTAACACAACAGAATTTAATACAGTATCCAGATTCTGATTTTGATTCTGCTGTTAGATTACATCATCTGTAGTCTGACTATTATTAACGCAAGTTCAATACAGTACGACTTTACTTTGTAGTAAACCTTGTTAAAATTACCCTTATGTGCATCTTGTAAGACTTTATCTTAATTCCAAACATACAATCTAAAAGATAAAAGCATGAAAAACTACTAAACTAGCTTATCCCTGCAGTTCAAGACTGAAACAGATGGTTTAAAAGCTTGCCACTGCCATCTGAAACACAAAACAGAAAGATAACAGGGACTTCTGATGTTAATATAACACAAAGCAGTAAGCAAGAGACTGATGCAGCCTGTCTTATTTATATAATGTGTACCATACTGCATGAAAATGCTGTGTTTAAAGACTTATGTCTGCAGTCTTTAGTGGTGGAGCAAGACTGACTTTATAGGGGTGGCCAGGCTGAGACTGAAACTTTATTTATACCTCTGTGATGAATCAGTGTAGCGTTTTTGCCTTTCCGAGGTGTGCCTGCGTTGCCCTGCAATTCACTGCAGTGGGGCGCCTACACCTGTGTTGAATTTCTGTTTCGGTTCTTCAGTTACTTCCTATCTGTACTTCCTGTGTTTATGCCGGACAATGGCGATTACAACAACAGAAATGCTACTCGAACTGGAGCTGACAAATACTGAACAGAGCCTCATAATGAAAGAACTTCTATGGAGAAAAGTTGATTTAAAAAATAATGCAGAAAAGAGGTAGCCAGAAATACACGGAAGTAAATGAGAGTCTGAAACTGGCCAATCACAGTCGCTGCAGTCTGTGTTGAGGTGACCTGTACTTACATTTCTGAACAGGGGCATGTCAGGTTATGGTCTGGGTTACGGCATAGGGTTTCACAAGAGTTTGTGGCTACACCGTACCGAAGACATCAGCTTAACGCACAAACACGAATGAAGCTTCACACCAGGGTGGCACAAGCATTTGCTTAGACAGGCATGACTGCTGTTTGGGAATCATAGGGGCTGCTGTGGCTCAGGCGGTACAGCGGGTTGTCCTCTAATAGGAAGGTTGGCGAAGTCTCCTTGGGCAAGACACTAAACCCCAATTTGCTCCCGATGCATCCATCGGAGTGTGAATGTGTGTGTGATAGTTAAACGTGCTTAAAGGCATAGAATAAAGTGCTGTATGAATGGGTGAATACAGCTTGTAGCAAAAAAAAACGCTTCAAGTGCTCAGTTAGAGTAGAAAAGCGCTATAAGTACCAGTCCATTAACCATACGCCATAAGGAATCATAAATGATGAAATGCCTAACACTCGTCCTGTATCCCTCCACCATAAATCTGACTCTGTCAGACGTTTGATCCCACAATCTTGCAAAAGTTATCTGACCTTCCACCCATCATAGGTATAACCCACACAAAATTTGGATAAGATCCAGCAGACCCTTCAGCTCCTGCAGTGGTAGCAAGATTTGTAATGGATGGAGGGACAGATGGTCAACCTGAAAACACAATGCATAACGGAGGCATATAAAACTTCTTTATGTTACCTACAGCTGAGGAATAAGATATCTGTAACACTTGGCTGCGTTACTGCTTTTTATAATTCTTGATGAAGCTCATAAGATAATTAGAAATTAAACAGGTGCTCCCTAACAGAGGATATTAGAGATGGGTGACTAACTGATTAGATGCTTAAATGTTGCTGCCCTCACTAGCCAGCACAACAAATACAACTTGGTTAAACTAATTACTCGCATTTTATTCACGTGAACAAGTAGTCATGATCACTGCTCTCGGTGGGAGAGGAGGTTATAAGCAAGCAAGGCAGAAAGTAAACCACTTGCGAGGCAAAAGTGGTTTTGCTGGGTGGCTTTATGCTAGCTACATCAGAGCAACTTGGCACACAACTAGCTGACTGGAGCAATAACTAACCACATTCTGCACAGGAGTGTGTATGTTAACCCGTGAGGCAAGAAGGCTGATGGTGCTAGTACAGCTAACGTAAGCTAGGGTCTGCAAACTAATCTGATAGTGCGTGTGTATGGGGCTAAGTGTAACATAACTGAAGAATGTGAAAAAGCTTCTAATGGTTCTTAATTCATTAGAGATGTTCCTGGTTACTAATTTACTAGTTTTTTAAATGAGAGGAAAAAACTAAAGCAGTTGACTAACTCTTATCAAACATTTGAAATTGAACACACTCTAATAGACAAATGTAAATATTGCCCATACATACATGAGGTATGTATTTGAGAGGAATGCGTTAATGACAGTCGAACTGTGTTTTCAGTTGTGTTGCAGCTGAAATGTGCAACACTTAACTCTGCATGTTTGCTGAGTGTGGCTAATGTTAGCATGGCTAAAGTTAGCGATGCTAGCATCAGTGGCTTTCCTTACTCGCAGGCTAGCGTGGACATGCTTGTACCGAGCGTGGTCACACATTGCATGGCTACGTGTCAGTTTACCCTGATGCAGCCAATGTACGACAAACTCATTTTCTACATCAAAGTGCTGCACAACTGCGCTGCTTCGCGTCATCTACCAGTTTTCACCTCACTTCCCATTCAAACTTCCCATCACAGAGAGAGAGGCACCATGGTCAACTGCCATTGTCCATCCATCCATCCATCCATTTCTTCCGCTTTTCCAATTCAGGGTCATGGTGCAGTTAGTATTTCAGGTGCTGATAAGCAAGTGCAATGTTTAAATGTCTAGTTGACTTGTTGACTTATAATATGCATCCTTGTATTCATGTGTACAATATATATATTACAGGCAATATTTGTAAAAACAATGTTTATTTTTTACTTTTCGTCTAGGCAATTACTCTGATTTCCTTTCTCCTGTTTAGGCGACTGGTAATTTTTTCACCAGAAACATCTTTAGTACCCATACTTCCTCTGGACACCCCTTTATTTCTCCTGCTTGTATGGTTTATTGTAAGATAAGTTCAGCTATCATATGATCCATTTACACCAGACTGTCTTAAATGGTTTTATAAAACTTTTATGTACATTAATAATATTCGTTCATTTCCTTCCACTTATCCAATTCAGGGTTACGGGAGGAGCTAGAGCCTATCCCGGCTATCATGGGGTGAAAGGCGGGGTACACCCTGGACAGGTCGTCAGTCTGTCACAGAGCCAACACCTGACGCCCACACTAACACCAACAGTCAATTTAGAATCACCAGTTAAGCTAACCCCTTTGCATGTTTTTGGACTGGGGGAGGAAGCCAGAGCGCCCGGCAAACTCCACACAGAGGGGGCTAAACTGGCAGGCTGCTGGATTCGAACCCAGACCCTCTTGCTGTGAAGTGACAATGCTAACCACCTCGCCAGCAGTTGCAAATACTATTTCAGAATGAAAAATCTGAATCATCGGTCCACAAAATAGTGCTGAGGTAAAAATATGATTTATAATTTTCACCAGCATATAAACACAAGGTTTCAAGACCTTTTAGATCAAAGCTGTAAGCACGGTATTGAATTGGTGCTGCTGTTTTAACTGTTTAAACATCTGTAACCCACTTTTACAAGTGCACATGTCTATGGATAATGACCAGGTCAACCAAAGACAAGGAACATCTGTAGAAATGTTATGATTTTCACAGTATTAAGTCTTATCTTCTTCTTACAACCCCTCATTGTTGTTTTGAAACCTCTGCTAGTGTCTACAACGTGGAGCACTACCACACTTTGAAACTCACCTTTGGCATGGGGAACTGGCAGGACCCTGAGCAATAGTACGCATCAAATGACTTGGGTGATATAATCCATTCACTCCATCCAATGTCAGCAAAGTCAACTTTCAGGTATCTCCGAGCGCAGTTCCTGGGCTCATTCCACTGCTTCTTTCGTGCCTTTTTAATCGTCTGCTCGTCAAACTGCAGCAGGGGCATCTTGTGCCGCTGATTCTTGCGTGTCTTTTTACGTGGCCGACGGGCCTGCTTGTTTTCAAACGGTTCGTATGGACTCGTCTCGTCCCAGCCGGTCGTTTCGTACGGATATTCAGGCCCAGGAAGTTCATTATTTTGCAAAGGTAGCAGGACGTTCACCGAGCGCTTGTGTCTGGGCTGCGGCTGACCTTGTTCGGTGTTGTTTCGCTCTCGCAGTCCCAGTTTATGGAAGCTGTGTGAAATGGAGCCCTCACCTCCCACTGTGTGGTGCCTCTGGAGAGTGGCTACCACACTTTCAGGCTCTGATATGGCAGAGTCATTGGCATAGACCAGGATGTAGGGCGAGCGGTCTGACAGGAGCTTCTTCCACGGCTGGGGACCTTGTGAAGCCACATCAATCCCAATGAGCAGCTCATCATGGTGTTTGGCCTGGTTGACCACACGAGTTATGTCCTTCCACTGCCAAGATATGAAGTCCCTGTAGAGGGTGGACACATTGATCCGAAAGTGTCCTAGAGTCCTCATCTTGTTATCCACGGAGGCAAAACTCCAGATGACCATGTGGATGTGGCTGTGCCTTCTGGGACCATGGCGGGTGCAGCTTTTGGACCTGGAACAGCCCTGGGTGCTGTTCTGAAGGTCTCCAATGTAATAATGAAGAGTAGCTGACAGGATGTCTTCTGACTTGGTGAGAGAAGTGAGGTTGAATATCTGCAGCTGTTTCTTGTTTATAGTACCTGTGCAAATAATGGGCAGTATTATAAACACAGTTCAACAGATCATTCTCAAAAACTGGCCTGAATATTACTGCGACTAATAATGACTAGCATGCATGTATTGACTCTTTATTGGTCAAATGTTTTCTTAGTCATGCTGATGCTCTTAGATCTAGTTGCTCAGGTCATGAAACGTGTCTTGGCCTCGGTATTAAAGAATTTGTTCTGTAGTTTAAAAAAAATGTAAAACTGATTAAAAACACTGGATGAGCCACAAAACAGTTAAAAACGACATTCCTTTGGAGGATCCCTTCAATTTGAAAAAAAAAACAATAAAATAAAGTGACAGTGAGATGAGAGACCAGACCTGTGTTTTGGGAAGGATGTTGCTGTAAATGCTTGTGCAACTGCACAGCTGAAACTCCCATTCATCCCCACTGCATCAGGATAGACGCAGAAATCATTCAGAACTACCCTCCACCACTGGACCAGAGTACTGTTCATCTTATAATGCCCAACACCACAGGATGAGAGCACGGATACCACCAATAGGAATATAGTTTAGTAGATTTACTTGAGTACTTTACTAAAGTACAGGTTTATGTACTTACGTATTACTTAAATAATTAAGTAATTCTATTTTATGCTACTTTCTGCTTCTGCTTTAAGATATTTTGGATGCAAATATTGCACTCTCTTCTCCATACAATTTATTTCACAGCCTTAGTTACTTCTTATTTTAACATATGATAAACTGCATCATTATAGATCAGGCTACCAAGCAACATATACAAGTAAGATCACCAACAGTTGAAATGATCTAATAGCAATGAGTCTGCCCTCTTTGTTTATATTCTGGACAGTATTTTTGCCCTGTAATATAGTTTAAAATGACACTTCTGCACTACTGTTTTTCTGCCACTTTATATTTATAGTCACTTTCTTCACCCCACTACCTAATTTTCCCCTGTGTTTATACAGGTATATCAGTTTATACTATATAGATTGTGTCTATTTTGTATTTGTTATATTTGGTATTTGTTATTCTTCTCAATATGTCACTTTTTATATTTTAATCTATATGTGTCTTTTGCTACTGTAATGACTGAAGTCTTATATGATTCTGCCAGTCTACATAATGAGCACTTTAGGTACTTTACACATATTTTAAATTTAAAATGTGCGCACTTTCCAGCTGCTTAAGTAGGATCATAATTATCCAACACAAATTTAGATTGAAAATCCCCTGGAAACTGCATGACCTGAGACCTCCCTGGGGTGATTTGGGTGAACTTGCCCTTTACATGCCAAAACCATACAGCTACCGGACGACAGGAGGCAGTGTGATCCCACAAAGTTTACCCCTCAGTGGAAGCTGGTCGCCCTGTGGTGCAAAGCGTCAAAGTGATAATAACACAGTGAGCGTGTAAACAGTTTAGAGTTCATTGGATTAAAGTTACCAGAGACGTTCCTGGGGAGGGGGGGGGACACCCCAAATAAAAGCACCTGAGAGCTCACTGCACTGAAAGGTCAGATTCTGAGCCAACACAGAGCAGCTGCCAGATGCTGGCTGCAGAGAGGAGCCTCTGACAGTAACCTCTGAAGGTGCGAGCGGCCGTTTGGTCACACGCAGCGATCTGATCTCCCTCTGTCTCCCGCGTCAGGACGGCGCAACAGGTTGCTCGCGTCTCCATAACTGGATCAACAGGTGTATGTCAGTCTGAGCTCCGCGAAGTGAGCGCACTTTTTCCCTTTCTCCCACCACCACCTCACATGAAACCACCGACCCAGATTATACCCGAGCTTTCACATTTTAATCGGGCACACGTGTGCGCAAATTACGCGCGCACTCCGCGGACACTTTGCGTCTTTATTTGAACCGGGCGCAGTGGGAGCGCGACGGGATCAGCTTTCCGTTTCTAAAATTCAAACAGCCTGACCTGCACCTCTGTGCTGACAGAACTTCTTTATGTGCGTAAAACTGTGATACGTACCCCAGTGCGCTTTGAAACTACGGACGGTGTTGCCGTCCCTGAAGGGAAATCCGGCGCTGTTGTACTTGGCGTAAAGCGTCTGCATGTGCTCCGTCATTGTATCCTGTAAAAGCGCGTCCCGGCTTCCCTTGTCCGCGTACTTTCCATGCGTAAAATCCGCCTTTCGCTTCTCGGGCACATTGTCCGCTTTCAGCATGGCGCAGAATCCGACGCACAGATGACTCCATCCGTACAGCAGCACGATCACAAACCGACAGCAGAGTGCCATGCCGGGGCCAAAGGAGAGGCAGCGCACGAAGAAATAACAGCCGTGGAAAACCCGACGCGCTCCCAAAAGTGAACTCTTGTCTCCAAAACGACACAGCATCACCTGAGCGCTCCGCGGGGAGACGTGACCATCACCTCTGACGCCGGCCGCAGCAGGTCGGGAAGGCGCGTTATCCAAGCTGTCTGAATGCGCTTCGAGCGTGAATATGAAACACAAGCTTCCGGCGCGCAGGAGAGAGCAGAAAAGCGCTGCGCTCCTCTCTGGTCTTAAAACTGATTTCAGGTCCAGCAGTCACCCGTCCCCCAGTCTCAGCTTTCATGGACGGTAAAGCATGTTGTGCTTGGTATTATAGGGCTTGTGGGACCAGCTGGGTATTCCTCTCTCTCTCTCTCTCTCACTCACTCACTCACACCCGGAGAGGGAGAGAGTTTCCTGTTCCAAACACTTTTACGCACGTTCAGCCTGGGGACAAATTATCCCGAGTTATCTCGTTATCAAGGACCGCGGGGGGTGTGTGTTTTGTCGGTCGGCATCGAAATATGTGACTAAAGGAAATTCCGCAGGTTTACTGAGCTGATTCCACCACCCAAACTGCCGCCACAGAGCGGCTCCTCCGTGCGTAATGTTCGCTCCGCAGAGCTGTGCGTCTGTGCCGCGCTGCTGAATGGAGCGGCTTATTGTCGGCTTTACAGGCTTTCTTCCCTATTCAGTTCAGTTCAATGGAGTTAAGCACACACATCCTGTGCCATCACGGTCCGATCCGGATGCATGCTGTCCCCCTCCTCCCCCCCTCCCCCCAAAAACCCCCCCCCGG
>VUQH01030303.1:24246-49829 GCA_015106775.1 Etroplus canarensis | reverse complement strand
CCTCAATGTAAAAATGGAAAGATATTGAATTTGCTGTAATTTCCAGTACATGATATCATCAAACGAATCAGAGAATCTGAAGATATCTCTGTGTGCAAGGGACACAGCCAAAAACCAATACTGGATGCTTGTGATCTCTGAGCCTTCAGGCATTACTGCATTGCAAACAGGCATAATTCTGTCATGGAAATCACTGCATGAGCTCAGGAAAGCTTTCAGAAATGGGGGTCTGTGAACACAGTTTGCTGTGTATGGCCAAGCGTGTCCAGACTCTTGACTGGTGGTGTATACAAGATATAAAAGCAAACAAATAAGTAATGGCAGCCACAAGTAATTAAAAGATCCCCTCCTTAGCACTTTCTCCTCACCTGATTGGAAAAGCTGGAACGGACAGTGGTCTCGATGCATCGGTCAAGGTCTGCATCAGCAAAAATAATGGCAGGGTTTTTACCTCCCAGCTCCAGTGAGAGCTTCTTACAATGAGGGGCGCTCCGCTCAGTAATGCGCTGAGCAGTTGCTGTAGAACCAGTGAAGGAGATTAATGGAACATCAGGATGACCAACAAGGGCATCACCAGCTCTAGGACCAGAGCCAAACACAATGTTGACAACACCAGGAGGAATACCTAAAAAGACATGTGAGATTATGAACTCATTATAATTTCTCATTACTCTTTTCTGATTGTTAATAAAGTTATAATGCAGAAACTTATTTTTAAATAAAAGGTGATAGGATATGCTATCCTATGGTCATAGCTTCGCAAACTACTCATGAAAAAAATCATTTTAACTTTAGTATATATGTGGATTGCCACTCCACTGTTGGTACTGCAGGCCTACCAGCTTGCTGCATCAACTTGCACAACATCCAAGCAGTCACAGAGGTCATCTCGCTGGGTTTGGCCACCACTGTGTTGCCCGCAGCGATTGCAGGTGCAACCTTCCAGGTCAGTAGGTACAGAGGCAGATTCCAGGGACTGATCAAACCAGCTAAAACATAACAAGTGCAATTTCAGATAACACAGAGAGGCTGAAACAAACATAAGCAGGTTTCAGTGCAAACACCCTAAGCTCTCACCCACTCCCACAGGGCAGCGGATAGTGTAGTTCAGGCAGCCCATGTGGTCCATTTGACTGCAGTCAGTGGTGTGGTGGAGCATAGATGTTGCAAAGAAGCGGAAGTTGTATGCTGCCCGGGGAATGTCCACAGTCCGTGCAGCTGTAATTGTTTTACCTGTAATGTCACAAAGATTTTGATGAGATGATCAGTAAAGAAAACTTAAGCACTTGCTTATACATTTTTCAAAAAAGTATAAACTTAAACATGAATAAATTCATATTTGGATAATATCTGTATTTAATAATAATATCTGTATTTATAAAGACAATCCTAAAATAACACTGTGTAACATGACTTAGGAGCAGGTTGGTGGTAATGTGCTACAACTGGGTCTTCATCTGTTCTACAAAAACACTGACTTCACATAATGCACAAAGCTGCACCCAGACACTGCATCCTTTGAACATTCATTCATTTTATTTATTGAATGAACTAATGTTTGAAAATACAGCATAAATCCTCATGTTTTGAATAACCTCTTCACTTCTCATCTTACCAAAAAAAGGCCAAAGTTAGCAAGTACACTGAAATATGTAAAATTCCAGATGACACCTTTGCTTCAGTGTTTCAGCTTTCTTCTGGCACCCCACTAAATCTCACTGTCAGTTTAGCACAATGGACTTCTAATGATCTGATACACATATCACCATAAACTTTTTAAAGCACTTTTGTGCTTTTTTGATTTTAACTGCCAAATGTCATGACTCAATTTCCGGTTGAACATAGTGGCCTCTAATAAGCCTTCCTCAATGTCCTTAAGTCACAAGACAATCTAAACATCACAGATTAGTGCATTACACAACTTACAATAAATATCTCATTGGCCAAATAAGTTATGGATGTATTACTGCCATAGAAACCAGACTGCTGTGCTTAGATTTTTGCAGCAAACTACAATATGTTGAATAAATGGAAATAACACAGTTTATTCATACTGAAAACAACCAATTTCTGAGTCATTAGTGGAAACCTGATTTCTAAGCTGACTGGATAGTTTTAATACAAAAAATAATGCAGTCTAAGACACCTTGGTCTTTGGACTCAGCTTGGGCTAACTCCTCCAAGTTGGCTTCAATCAGGTCGGCCAGCTTGTGGAGAACCTGTGCACGTTGCTCTGGGCTGCGGGCAGACCAGTCAGAGAAGGCTTCTTTAGCTGCTGCCACAGCTGCATCCACCTGCAGGCATAAGACGGGTAAAAAGTAAACTGTGCGGTTCTCACAATGATGCCAAGGAAAAGGCCCTCTTGAAAGTGCACAAGATGGTTAAAGGGAGAAGCAAGTGAGCAGATGTCTGTTGCACTGAGTCACATTATTTATTCATTTTTTTCTATTGATGCACTGAACAACTGCATAATTTGGGACCTTTAAAAACGTATCCTTCAGATTAAAAACTAAGGGATTCAAAGGTCACAAGAATGTTGTTGCACTAGAAGAATATGAGCATTGACAAATCTTGGTAAATCGTCTAACCTCACAAAATACTAAATGAGGAGCATGGAGCACCCTATGAAAACTTTACTGACAAGTGAGTTTAATGATTATGTGACTGTTGACGCAGCAAAGTTCAAAGGTGCATTCTTCTGAAAGTCCATTTTACATGCAGTCGACTATGTGAATTAACCTTTAACTATATTCAGTATGTAGCAAAGGAAAACTTCTCTGCAAACGTCATGATAGTGCAGACAGTGGACAGCAAAGGAGACAAAAACATGAAAAAATAGTATTTCACAATGACTGATGCAGACAGCAGCTCTGGTGCATTTCAGAAGTTTATGCAAACACACCCCAAACAGGAATCTTATAGTCTACAGCAGACATTATACAAATATTTCTATACTTATGTTGAAATTCAGAAATCTCCTTCAAATCTCTTTATTAACGACACAACCTGGTCCCACCTCCTCCTTGCCGCTGTCGGGTACTTTGCAGTAGACCTCACCGGTGGACGGGTCGTAGGAGTCAATGTACTGGGGACAAGAGATGAACTTTCCTCCGATGTAGTTTTCCAGAACCAAATAAGAGCGCTCTCCCGATGCTTTCGACATGGTTGTCAGTGAAAGCTTCCAAACTCATACAAGTTCTCCAAGAAAACGACAGCAGGCTGCAGAATGCGATGTCACAATCTGAGTGTACTGCAGTCTTTCCCTTTCAGTGCAATGGGCCTCCTGAGGAGGGGCCTCCTGTGTGACAAGGCGGTACATCTATATACTGACTAATTCTTTATTCAAACTGGAATTTTTGCTTTAAAAATGAACTTATGCATTATTGATTGAGCCTATATTTATGACATTGCTTTGCCTTAATTGAAGAGAACTTTAATTAATGTCTTGACATACACTACCAGTCAAAAGTTTGGACATGCTTGGCCATAACCAGAGGACAGAGGTTCAGCAATCTGCCAGAAACTGTGCTTACAAATACAAAAATCATTGGCAGTGCTTTTAAACCTTCCCAAATGCTACTGAAAGATAAATATGGTCTTCTAATGTTCATAGACAATATTCAGTCACCTTCTTTACCCTACATATATTTAGAAGTGCTTAGGTAACATGTGTTAGTGTGGAAGCTGGAAACAGCTCACGGTATTTAAACAGGTAGGCTACATTTAATATCCAGGAACTGAGTGAACTGCTTCTGTTGGTTGTTTGGTGACATCACATAGACCTCTAAAATAACAAATCAATGAGGTGAAGTTTTTTTTAGAAAAATGAGCATTGGGCCTTTAGAATAGCAGCAGGGGTTTCTGTCTTTCAACATCTAAAGTGTATAATGTTGAGGAAAGATTCAGAGACATCTTAGTGTGTAAAGGACAAGGTCTGAAGCCACTGTTTAATGTGTGTGATCTTCAAGCCCTCAGGTGACACTGCCTAAAAAAACCTTCATGCTACTGTGACAAATACAACCACCTGGCTCTGTATGTGGAGTACTTCAGAAACCATTGCCACTTAACACAGTTCATCACTGCATCAGGAAATGCAACTTGAAATTGTATTTCACAAGGAGGAAGCAATAATCCACTCTATACAGAAACACTGTCAAAATCTTTGAAATTGAGCTCATCTCAGATGAAATGAAAGAATGTGGAACTGTGTGCTACGGTCAGAGGAGTCCATATTTCAGCTTGCTTTCATGAAAAAATGGGATTGAGTCCTCTGTGCCAAAGAAGAAAACGATCGTCCATATTGTTAACAGCCAAAGGTACAAAACCCATCATCTCTGATGGTTTGGGGTGCATCAGTGCCCATGGTATAGATGAGTGGTGTATGTGGAGGTACCACTGACACTGAGGCATATACAGTGCCTATAAAAAGAATTCACCCACCTTGGATGTGTCACCCTTTTATTGCTTTAATAAATAAGAATTTGCAAAAAAGCTTCTTTCACGTCAAAGTGAAAATATAGTTTTACAAATTAATGGCAATTTATTAAAAATATATAAGGTAAAATAAATGTTTGCATAAATATTCAACCCCACCCCCCCACCGCAGGTCAGTATTTAGTAAATGCAGCTTTGGCTGCAATCTCAGCACTGAGTCTGTGTGGATCAGGATCAGGTTGGAACATCTGGACACTGCAGTTTTTTTCCATTCTTCTTTGCAGTACAGCTCAAGCTCTGTCAGGTTGCTCGGGGATTGGGCATGAATTGCTCTTTTCAAATCCAGCCACAAATTCTTGATTGGATTGAGATCTGGGCTTTGACTTTGCCAATCCAGAACATTTCCCTTGTTGTCTTTGAACTATTTCTGTGTAGCTTTTGCTGTATGCTTGTCTTGCTGACTCTTGCAGAATGAGTCAGATTATGCTCCAGGATTTGGCAATATTTCTTTGCATTCATATTCCCCTCTACTTTTACAAGCCTTCCAGGGTCTGCTGCTGAGAAGCATCCCCAGAGCATGATGCTGCCACCACCATGCTTCACAGTGGAGATGGTGTGTTTGAGGTGATGTGCAGTGCTTGGTGTTCGTCTGATGGCCAAAAAATTCAATACCTCATTGCTATACTCCCTCCAGTTCTTACTGATGGATTAGAATGAACTCCGTGGGATGTACAGTGAGTTGGAAATCTTTTTGTAGCATATCCTGACTTATACTTTTCTCTGAGTTACCTGGAGTGTTCTTTTGTCCTCATGTTGCAATTGTAGCAGGAATACTGATGAACCAAAGACTGGACTTCCAGACTTTTTTAAACTTTGCAACACAATTTTCCATCACAAAATTATGTTTAAACTCTTGTACAGTTCCACATTTCACAAAATAGATCTCGAATTGGACACAGGGCTGCACACGAGTCAGAAAATTATGCCTGATGTTTTCAATCAATGCCAATTTTTGCACTGATTTTATTTTTGATTAAACATTAGATTTCCAGTGCAAATGCATTGTTTTCCAAGAAATGCTTTAATTTGATTTGTAGAGACTCTAGTATGCTCTGTGTACTGTCATACACACAACTCTGAAAACCATTTTTGAAAGTAATGATTCAGATAAAATGCTAACTGTATATTATGCAAAGGATTACTCATTCATTTATAGAGAAAGTGATTCATCACTATCATAATATGAGCCAACAGCCTCATACCAATAACAAAAGTTCTCATGGTTTTATCTTTTCCTGGTTGCTTATACAGCAGATATGTTTTCCTGTAATGTCAGTGACGTGTTTGTATTAATGAACACTGCCATCCTGTGGCAACTGATCAATCTCCACAGTGCGTACACAGTACAAATTCTTCCTCAGGTCTATGACTGCGTTAAAGAGGTTGCTTCTGCTGTCATGGCCAACTTTAACTCCAAAGCCATCATACAAAGTCACCATTGCAACAAATGAGACTGTGAAATTTCTCCCCTGCTAGATATTTCATGATCAACTAAAAGTGGTATTATTTTAAAATGGAAGCATTTAGGAATCGCAGCAACTCAGCCATCAGACCACGGAAAATTACAGAGCATGATCACCAAGTGCTCATAGTCATAAGTGAATAAGTCACCAATGATCTACTGACTCATTGTAGTTCCAAATCTCCTGTGGCATTTACATCAGCACAAAGTGTGTGCCAGGAGCTTGATGGCATGTGTTTTCATGGCCAAGCAGCAACATGCAAGCCTTAGCTAACCCAGCAAAATGCCAAGCATCTGACTGAGTGGTGTAAAGCACACCGCCACTGGACTCTGAAGCAGTGGGAAATATGTTCTGTGGAGCGACGTATTACACCTCTCTATTTGGCAATCTGATTGACGAGTCTGGGTTTGGCAAATGCAAAGAGAAAGTTGCCTACCCGACTGCACTGTGCCAACTGTAAAGTTTGGTGGAGGAGGGATAATGCTATGAGGTTTTTTCGTTGGGGGTTTGGCCTGGGCCCTTTGTTTCCATAGAAGGCAAATCTTAATGCTTCAGCTTACCAAGACATTTTGATGGTTCTGTGCTTCCAACTTTGCAGAAACAGCTTGGGGAAGGCCCTTTTCTGCTCCAGCATGACTGTGCACTAGTGCACAAAGCAGGACTGGATGTGTTTGTTGAGGAAGAACTTGACCGGCCCCCACAGAGCTCTGACCTCAACCCCAACAAACATCTCTGAGATGAACTAGAATGGAGATTGTGATGCAGATCCTCTTGTCCAACATTGTCTGACCTCACTAATGCTCTTGTGAATGAATGAGCAAAATTCCCCACACACACTACAAAATCTTGAGAGTGAGTCATAGCTGTAAAGGGAGGATCAACTCCTAATTAATGCCTATGGATTTAGAAGACAATGTCATAAAAGCTACTGTGGGTCAAATGTGTAGGTGGCACAATACTTTTGTCCATATAGTATACCTCAGGTTTGTGACTAATGTCATGGCAATTCAGATATCAACTCCCTTGTAGAGATAATCAGAGAATAAAAAGAAAATTTAAAAGAAAGAAAAGAAGCTGTATGGTTACAGCCTGCATTTGTTTCTTCTGTCAAAAAACTGCTGAATAACTAAAAGAAAGAAAAACAATATGACTAAAACATCATATGCAAAATCCCGCTCATTGCTTGGCAGTGTTGTAAAATTGCCTCAACCAAATCAACTTATTCCCCACCGAGAACATTATGATCTAACCAAATTTCTAAGCATTACAGGCTGTTATTGTTCTTTCCAGTCTTTACACAACTAACTAACCACATCCGATGGAAAAACTTATGACACATTTGTAACGCATCTAAAATGTAAACAAACACCTCATAAACCCTCATGACTAACTATATTTGTTTTTGGGAGGAATCACTCTGCAGATTACATTCCCTTGTTGCATACTGTAATTCTTGAACAGCTTTACCTCAGTGGATGTCATGCACAATGCAGGCAGGTTGCCTTTGTGTTTGTTATGAGTCAGTCAACAGTCAAAAGTTAGATAAAAAGAAAAATCAACCAACGTTTTTCTACTTTTTCCGAAGAGAAAAGGACAACGGAAAACACACAGAACACATTGTGCTCTGATTATTCCCATCTTGCAACTTTAACCAAAATTTTGTAAAACTGGAGGTGCTGACCAGTGCTGGAAAACATGCATCAGAGTCGACAAATCAAAGAAAAAGCAAGCAAACTTTGAAGGGAGCGAGCACTTTCTAAAATAATTTCACACGGCATTGTTGGTCTTTCAAAATCCCTTATTTATCCACCAAGTTAACTGTATAATTGACATGTGTCTTGGGGTGCTTTCCACTCTAGCTGTCTCAAACCTGATGGGAAATAATCACCTCTTCATTTTCACATCCAACTCACTTTTGCGTCGACATTATGACAGGGTGAAGAGGACTTTTCCAGACATGTGTGTTCTGGTTTACTTACAGGATTCTCATAATTATCAGAGCTATACACCTGTCCATAGTCGATAAAAGGATTGTCTCAGATGGATTCAATCTGACAACAGTGAAAACATTTGAAACCAAAGCACAAAACACAAGCTGATGCTAAATGTTTATTACCATTATGCTCTTCCACACACAAATGCAGCCCGTTGACCTCCAAACAGCACAGAATCTTTGTTGAAAAAAAGAATCAAGGACCTTTTTGATGCTTTCATGAAAATCTTTGCAAAATTTCTTTTTCCAAGTCAAAGTGGAAATTATACTATAAATTTTTGTTCTTAAACTCCTCCACCTTGGTTAGAGTAATCGTTACACCTCATCCCTTTAGCTACTTAACTTAAAAGTAAACCATATCTCTGGTTAAAACAATTAAAATAATACTTTTGCCCTTTGAGTCCCATATAATGTAACATGTATCTCTTTCAGGCTTTGATTAGAAGAACCTTATTAATGAAAGAGCTACAACGTAAACTGGGTGCTGACTCCTCCCATTAACTATTACACAGAGCAAGAAAGAAAAAAAACAACTTGTTCTTTCACTTCTTAAAAGTCAGCATTATCCGAATGATTAGCTTCAGCTCCTTCAAAGAGAACACTGAAGTTCATCGCAGTGATAACCACAGCATGGTAGGATTTTCTGTCATAGTCCAAATAAAGTGTTGATTCAGCTTGATTAAGCCAATTTAAGCAGACAAATGGTCAGACAGGGGAAGTCAAGAGCTGGCGGAAGCACTGAGAGCTTGTTTCGAAGCTTGTCGTCACACTTTTGGTATCTGTGCAGTTAGTGATGTTCAAAGCAGTCAGGTGGAGAAGCTGCTGCACCAGTGTGATAAGTGGATGGACGAAAACAACACTCTGACTCCATGAGTGCCATCCCTTTGATGTATTTAAATTGCACTTTTGTCCCTGGCTGCGTCTCAAGAGTGAGGTCCGCCTAGTTGGTGCTGTGTCGATAGAAATGCTCTTCATTCTTTGATCTGCAGGAAAGAAAAAGTTAACAGAATAAGGACAATTAACAAAGAAATGGGGGAAAAAAAACAGAATGAGTTTATGCTATTTGAGATACACAAGAAAAAGAATAGTTTCAACCCATTTTTCCTCCAGTGCAGTGCTGAGTGGCAGCTGGGGTTGTTCTGATGAAACATGGTCAAAGTGACTGGCAACAGCTCTCCAATCAAGGTGATTTTTAGCTCATTTCTCCACTAAAGAATTTAATTAATATGGTCCTGATTAGGAGAGTCATATGAAACTGAATCTGACTCACTAGACCATGACGGAAGTAAGAAATAAACTCCCAGTCTGTGTGTTTGTGATGTGCTTCATGCAGATGTTCCAGCCTGATGTTGCCTCCTTCACACTTTGCACTGAGCAGTAAGAAGAAATGTGGAGGATTGTACTAGCTGTGTTAGACAAGTGGTGTAATCCTGGAGCTATACTGCAAAGGAACATTTCTGTGGCCTGAATATTGAACTGACTGCTGTGGACTGTGTCCATTCCTTCATCAGATACTAAAGAGGTCATCCAAGTGACTGTGGTGTATAACTGACAGATCCTGCACCACTTACTGAATATGCAGCTGAACACTTACTCCAAAATCTGTTTCAACTGCCACAGGAACAGACACAGAAAATCTTTACAATCTCATACCACAGTGCCTGGATTCGTTTCAGATTTGAGCTCCTTGTATCTTGTAGCTTGGGTTTTGATTTGCTGAGCTCTTCACTTTTTTGTATTTTGTACTGCTACTGTAACACATCAATTTCCCAAAATTTGGGACAAATAAATCAATTCTTACCTTACGTTGTGTTTTGATTTGTCTGGGCTTGAGAATGTTTCTCACCTCAGTAACAACCCCTGCTGCAATAGTGGATCCAACGTATCGCAGCATAAAGCGACCGAGTTCCTTATAGTCCTTGTACAGTTCCAAAGACACTGGCCGCTGGGTCTGGATCTCCACAATAGCATTCATGCCCTTACTCAAACACCTTAACAGGAAAGGGAAACAAGAAGCATCATAATCTCAATTTTAATGTTCTGGCAAAAGTGTGATTTTCTAGTATCATTTCATTTGGAATAATGGTTTATATTTAGGAAAAAGAGATGTTTAATGCATTAAACTCATTAAAATGCAAACTGTTGTTTTGGCAACATTTCTGTACAAAACAAAATAACCAACTTAACTAACCACAACACATCTTCCCACACAATGACATTAAACCAGTGGAAGGCAGTATGTCATTATTTTAAAGGTTCAGAAAGCTACTCATTGTTTCCAAGTTCACAGAACAGTGTCAGTGCTGCAGTCTGCCCTTAAATTAAGGAAATAATAACTACAGACCAACTCTTTATAACAACAGTAATCATAATTTAAAATCCTGATATAATATACAATGACAATAAAATGCTTTTCAAAACTCACTTTGGTTTCTTCTTTAGGACCTCGCCGCTGCTCTTGTGTAGAACACTAACTAGCTTTGTAATGGTAGCTGGCTCGCTGACTGTCTGGTAATGCAACAGTACCTACAACACCAAGTGTATACACATTTCCACGCTTAAAAAGCATAAAACTGAACAAACAGCTGCACAAATTCAAAACAGAAAACAGCACTGTAATGTTTCACACAGAGTGAATATGCCATTCCCAGAAATAAAGTGTCCATGTATAAAAGTAAAGTTTTGCTGACACTTACTGGAAAGCCTTTTGTGATGGGGACCTCGATGTTGAAAATAAGAACTCTAGCTCTGAATCGAGTACAAACTGGAATAGGTTCTTTGGGATCACAGAACACACAGCCCACACTGGAGGGAAGGAGATAAAATATGTTTGAAAAGTACAGAAAAGTGCACTCGGTTTTTAATCAAAACACCAGATTATCTAGTGTTGTGAGAGCAAAACAGACCTCAGTTTTTACATGTAAAGCTGTTACATCTACAAGTGACAAGGCATTAGATTTATACATTACAAAGCTTATACTTCCTGTAATTTACACAGTTGTTTTTACTATCCAAACTAAAAGTTCAGTTTTAAGTTAGCATCCACATAAACATTCTGAGTGACAACGATATTTAGTATTTATATAATTTAAAACTTCACTGTATGTAAACTCTTTACTTGATCTTAATGATGTCCATGCCTGTGACTGTCAGGCTGACATGATCTCCTGCTGCAGCCCAGTCCTGAGCCTCATCGTGTAGGGTAATTCCTGCAGTCCAGAGAAACAGCATTATTCCCCCACTTGCCACAGGATGGCAGTGTTTACTACCAAACTCTACAGTTGTCCACATTAACTGAGGTTCAAAAAGTGAGCACTTTTAGGCAGACTTCAGGTTTACTTTTCTGTGATTTAACATAATGCACATGCATTTTCTTGCATTTATTATAATCATAACTCCAGCTGTTGTGAGATGCTGTCAATATGTTCCCCTTCAGGAAATGCATTTTATGGGTGCAGAACAAAAGGAAAAACTTTCCACCTGTGCAGTGGGAGTTGAGTAAGCTTTGTTGTATTAATGTCAACCCATGAATAACTGTCTTTGAGATATAAGGGGCTCAGAGACTCATCTGACTATCACACTGTTACCATAGATATACATAAGCTGTTATTATAAATCTAATAATAATTTACTAAAAGCAGAGCTTTCACTAAACATTCCATTTAAAAAATAGGAAAAGCCTAGCAGTAAAGGCACATTGGAGTATACCTTTAACACTGCAGATTTCATTAGGAGGCATTGCCATTATTTTGTCTCCTGTCTGAATATAACCAGCCTCGATCTTCCCAGTAACACAGAAGCCTGAACCCTGGTCTGGGAAGAGAAAGTGCAACATCAGCAAATTCTCCACAAACAAAAAAGAAGAAGAAAAAGAGAGCGAAAAGGAATATTAACAAAATACAGGGTCATATGTATCTTTGCCTTTACCTTTGAAGACATCGGAGACACACAATCTGAAAGGCTTGTCTACAGACCTCTGAGGGGCTTTGAAAGCATCTTCAGGGGGGGAAAAGACAAGGTAAACAATGAATAACAGGAACTACTGGTAAATATGAGAAGTCTAGTGACCACTGGCAATGAATCATTTTCTCTGGTACTAGATGGTGTCTGGATGAGTAGCATTTGACTGTCAATACAAATTATGAAATACATGAGCTAAATTCTAAAGAAACTATATTTCATTTTTCCTCGTGCATCCTGCAGGCACACGGTGTTGTATTGAGTCATTTGGAAGTAATTCCACTCAATTTGTGTTTTCAAACATTCACCCCCAATCAAAAAAGCTTCCTGTCTAACTGACTGAAAACAAACTGAGTTTGTGTCTTTCTTTTATAGAAATACATACAATTTAGATTTGACATACAAAACAATCATGTCAAACAACAGAACCTCACTGCGGCAGATGCTCAGTATCAACTTGGCAAAATTATCTACATTCAGCACAGGAAATATTCAAACTAACTGGATGTAGTGAAGCAGCTTAGTTAATCCATCTGCTGTTCTGACACTCGTGCAAAACTAAAACAGAGTTTGGATCATTCAGCATTAAATAATTAGTCTTGTCTCTAATCCATATTTTTTAAGCTCTGTATAAATAACTGTTTAAATGGTACTTTTAATATTTGGTCCAGTGCATCCCCAAGCTTTTATCATTTTGAAGAAAAAGACCCCCAAATTTACTCAGCATAACTACGCAACAAGTGTATGCACAAAAACCAACAACTTTGGGCTATATGGGACACAGCTGGTAAACTTTTGAAAACCCAAGCAATTACTGACCACTTCTGCCAAAATTGTACATAAGAAACTAAATAAAAGCCCTAAAAAAGTCAGTAAGTGCATTATAATGTTTTCTTTGCATTAGTTAACAGCAAAGTGCGAAGTTTCAAGCTGAAAATAAAATGTAAAATTTGACTGATTTTTATCTTTCAAATTGAAAAACATTTGAAATATTTAGTATTACCCTATAATATTTTTTAGCTGGGCCCTGATAGTGTGATCAACTCGCTCATAAAACAAAACTCAAGACTCATCACTTATGTTCACATATTTAGAAACGAAGAGCATGAAAATACAGCTTGGGACCAAGAGTCAAAAGGCAATAACCCCTTCAGCAACGAGAGCCATGCCAACATGCCTTACCAATCTGCTCCAGCAGGCTCAGTCCAGAGTACCAAGAGGTGAGTTGTGACACTGAACTCCTTGTGGCGAGGTTTTCTCCTGACAGGCCGCTGGTGGGGATGTAGAAAACATCAGACTCCTGGGAAAAAAGAAACAGAGAATCAAACAAAATAAGCAAACACTTACTCTTAGCCTAATAATTATAATTACACGGAACTATGTCAAAAGATTTAGTGTCGACTCACCTTGAACCCTGCCTGCTTGAGAAAATGGCGAAGTTTTGAGATGATTTCTTGGAATCGCTCCTGTTGCCAGTTTACCTGATGTGTGAACGCACATACAGGAAAAACAAAAAACACATAGAAACAAAGTTTCCCTTAAGTACTGCTTCGAAAGAAACATGTCAGCAAAATACCAGTGATTATAGGAAACAAAAACAGAATTTCTCTCACACACAAGCACAATTTATTACAGCCCTTCTCTCTCCTAACAGAAACATTAAAGCTGTCAACGTCTTCAACATTCAGAAAGTATATTAAAACAAGAGTCGCTTATTTTATATTACAGCATATACAGTTTGATGTAAAATGAGTACTTCCCTCTGAATTTGTTTGTACATATTAATTGAATTTAACCTGTTTGACACAGTACCTGCAGATAAAGAAAGCATTCTCAAATATCACATTGTGGAAGTTTATTTTTGATTAACTAGAGAGCAAACAACTCATTCAATTCAATGCTACTCTGTGAAAAAAGTTAAGGCCTCTTGAGATCAGAGGCTAGATACATAACAGCTACAATAAATACAATAGTCTGACATTAGCTCGCTGAAATTTCTGTCCACTTTTCTAAAATTCCTTCAAGTCCAAGAGTTTGAGGATTTTTTAAAAACATGTAATGGTTACTGCACATCCTCTGCAACATTTCAATGGGATTCAAATCTACCTGTGACTGGACCACCCTCCAGCTGTTCTTTTTTAAGCTATTCCTTGGTAGATTTAGTGTGCTTAAGATCATTTTCATGATAAAAGTTCCACTTCTGGTTCAACCTCAGTACTGCGGACTGATAGCCCCATGTGATCTTCAAGTGTATTGTTATATTGTTAAGCAGGTCTGACCTGATCCATCTTGTTGACAGCTACAGCCAGCTGAGTGACACCCAGTGAACGCACGAGCAAGGCATGCTCTCTGGTCTGACCACCTGCCTCAAAGCCTGCCTCAAATGCTCCTCTGCTGGCATCCACCACAAGCACCGCTACATCAGCCTGGAGAGAGCAGGGGGAAAGATATAAAGCACTTTATGCTGAGGCAGACGTAACCATGAAAATCACACTTTAAATGCTCCAAAAATAAATTCTGTTTGTAATTTGATGAACCGTTGCTGTTATTTCTAATATATTAGAAAGCATTTCTAACACATCAAATCTTCACCTGAGAACCGTGATGTCTTAAGAACAGGTCCTGTACTTGAATAATTTATATTTGGCAGCATGGCTGTTCTGAAAACCCCATTCCCTTCCATGCACATACACAGAAAGCCAGAGGCCGGGAGAGCAGCAGTAAGACCCAGCACAGAACAGACCAAGCATCAATGAAGTTATAGAAAACAAACTATTTTTGTACAATTTTAATATATGTAATGAAGCGATGCAAAATGTTACCATCATACTATGAATAATTTCCAAGTTAAAGGCTCTTGCTTTTTACTTTGTGTTATTTTTTCCAGCATTTTTGAGCCTTCACAACTTTAGAGGACTGACACAGGAAATTCTCAGGGCTGGAAGATGTATTTAAGCTCTGTGAAAAACCACAATCAAATCAATTTTCCACCCACTTCACGTCAAAGTTTAAAGCCAAAATCTTGTTTCTGTGTAGCTGCCTATTAACCGCTTTGATCATTAATATCATGGGATAGGTCTTAGTTTCCATAGCAACTTAATGTCACCCAAGAATAACAGAAACAAGCAACGGGACCTTGGATGGTTACTGGATTTTCTGATCATTCATTAGGAAAAAACTTAAACAGTAAATTTTTTTAACACTTTAATACCACCATGTGGGATAGGTGGTTGGTAAAAACAAGTTACATCATGAGAAGTCTGATTTTTTACATCCATTTTAATATAGGGCTCTTCTTCTAGCCATGGTTCATTCTTTGTCAGTATTTCTTTGTAATGTAGTCATGTTTTAACATTCATAATTTTAAGTGTGGCTTTGAGATGAAGAAACCACACTGGTGTTTATGTTATATATAATAGTTCGGACAAGTTACACTGATCAAACTTTAGGTCTGTGGCAGTGGTGTGTAGCTTTTGTTCAGCTGAAGGGGAAAAGATGGGGCTCACCAGTTCAGGGAGCAGTGCCAGGTGGAGTCAACTGGCACAGCTGCTGTATAACTGCTAATCAGCAGCTTCTGTTTATGCAGTAGTGCGCTGGAACCTTGGATACACACAGACCAAGCAGCAGAGGCAGCAAGTTAAGCAAAAGACCCAGAGTAAATGTGTGGAGAGTGCTTTGCCTTTCCAGGCAGTCTCTGGCAAATTGCATGGCTTTTTATTGATACAACATATGTATACACAGCACAATTAATAAAGACTGGTTACTGCTGAAGCTCCTCTGTGCTCAGTGAACCAATAGGTAGCAGGTTCATTCTACAAGGTGCTAGTATATAAAGACAGTGCAGTGAACACAAGTGCCCCAGCGATTGGATGCTCCCCTTTAGTTTTAGTAAAGTGAGTAAAAATGACATGCTATGGAGTAAATCTTTGTGAAGAGAGTATCGACTGAAGATACAATTTTTCATGGCTTCACGAGATACACTTAAGTTATTGTACGTTAAAAAAGATAAGCTGGTTCTGAAGGGATCACGAGGAAACTTTTGATTTTCAGTATATAGAAGGGCTCTATTCCTTCAAGAAAAAATGAGATTATTTTGCTTTTTAAGATTACAAAGTCAAGCACATAATCCTCATGAAATTGTAGAAATGCTGTTCCTCTTCCTTTTTTCTGCTTAACAGATGAATGCTTTAGTGGAAATAAAAGACTGAAAAAAAAATTATCTTAAGTACATGACAGGTTGACACCTTGATTTGCTTACACCAGAAACTCCTTAGTCACTACATGAAGAGGTAAATGCGAGGACAGTCATATGGCAAAAAGAGAAATTACAAGAGTTCCCCAAAACAGACACAGACATGCACGCCCTAGCCTGCAAAAACACCTTATGACACCAACACCCAAAACCACTGAAGTTATTTCAAGACTTTGCTGTTCAGAAGGAACCATCTTAATCAAGAAGTTTACAAAGTCAGAGATGTCTAATCAATTCTGTTCATCTTAGATAGTTAAGCCAGATGCTGATATGTTCAAAAACACAAAATACTATTTCAGAGTCAATCATAAACAATAATACATATTCAGAAATTAGATAAATATACATAAATGCTGCATAATAAATATACATTTTATTTAATCAACATCACCTACCATTACATTAATTATTCACCTCATAAACTGTAGGTAACATTCAACTTGCTATTTTGCTGAGTCTCTGATTACTGAACATGCATGCTGTTTTCTTGTCAAGTCTGATTTTGTATTTTTGCATAACTTAAATTTCATCAGACATGTTGCAAAACCTCAATAAAGCCAAAATATGCTGGGACTTCACATCATTGTTCTCTGTTCATGGCGCCAATGTCCATTTCTATCAATCATTCTTAAAATGTGAGTATTCTGATATTACACAGCAATAAAAGCACTATGATATCTAGCGATATCTCATTCACCATCTTAATATGCACTGTGCATGCTGCCAGAAGAGTCTTTCCATGTTATACCTGTGCAGCTCCTGTGATCATGTTTGGGATGAAATCTTTATGTCCTGGTGCATCCATCAGTGTAACCACTTTAGAGTTTGTCTCAAACATAGTCATGCCCACATCCATTGTCACACCTCTGCAACAATAAAACAACAAATAATTCAATTTTTGACTATTTGCTGTACTTTAATATAAGTGAGAACATTTGGAAATTGTCCTGTTAATGGTGTGCTGAGTAGCTAGACAGCCTTATATGGGAATGTAGATTTAAAGGCCTCGTCAACTCTGGTTTAATGGCACGTCTGCTAGTGGGCGAGGCTCCCAAGTATTACGCATTTGCTTCAGAAGTTAGTGATAAGTTGAATATGGATTCCCACCCAAGTCACTTTCTGTTTCTGTCGTATTTCGCTTCCGTTTCACTTGATAACAACAACAGTGCGTGCAATCAGGGACATACTTTAAACAACACATTTTTCCATGTTAAAACTTGTTCTAACAAAAAAAAAAAAATAATCCCATCTCATGTATGGAAAATATTGTTCGTCTAATGACAGTCTTTTTCCTCAGATCCCATCCAGGGCCAGATTACATAGAGTTGCCATCACCTACTTTACTGGTAAAATTACACTAGTAACTAGACAAAAGATTTTTTAATCAAAAGAACCAGACAGCATGAGAAGATTTGCACCACACATCTTTTAGCAAGATAGCCACAGCCTAGTTTGAGGGAACTATGATTTCTGCTCTCAATTTGAAGGGGGCGTATAAAGTGAAGTATTCGTCTGTAAAGTAAATATAATACTATGTAATAAGAATATAACATAAAAACAATAAATCAACAGTCTCTGTGTCTGCATCTTTCACTTTGTGTGTACTTTCATGGTCTAAACATACCTGTCTCTCTCCTCGTCAGTTTCATCCAGGACCCAAGCATAGGCAAAGGAGGCTTTTCCTGCCTTTTTTGACTCCTGCTCATACTTATGCATGGTACGCTTGTTGACATGGCCGAGCCGATATAACAGGTGGCCCATCAGTGTGCTCTTACCTGCATCCACATGGCCTATAGAGAAAGAAACAATACTGTAATGACACCCTCCATTTAAGGAAGAAATGTATTCAAACAGAAAGTGGGCTCTGAGGGTGGGGAGTGTTAAAGGACACTGAGGAGGAATGAAGGGAGGGATAGATAGATAACAAAAAGAGGAAGAATGTGCTAAGAATGATAAGGCAGGTGGGAGGAGAGAAGATGATAAAACAGCAAAGGGAAGCCACAGATGGGAGAAGGAAACAAGCAGAATTGCACAAGTGGAGTGAGGCACAAAGAAATGGGAACAAGGATGAAGGGTGAGGGGGGAGAGGACCATGGTAAAAACGAAAGGTTTCATAGGCTGTGGGAAACTAGAATCATCTGCACTTCTGAAACTATCAAGTCACTTTTTCTGCTGTAACTGAGAATGAGAAAACATGATTGAGCAACTGAGCTGGTCTGAAGTTCGACTCATTTACTACCCATTCAACGTAGACATATGCACACCAAACAAGGACAACAAAAACGGAGCTTCAATATGATTAACTGCCCAACTGTAAATTGAAATATCAGACACTGAAGATCAGTTCTGGATTATGGGGGAAAACCTGGTCTGCAACAAGCACCTGAGTAGAAAACATAACTCCTACTTGTTAGCATATTTCTGATTGTGCACTTCCCCCAATGTTTTAACAATACAATTCTGAGCTTTCTCCACTTAAGCTTCTATCTTGTGTTTTCATGCATTAAAAATTGTTAAGTCTAAAATGCTTACCAAGTAAAGCATTACCTGTTTGTGTGTTAAGCTGACAATGTGTGCACTGTAGGACAGTTACTTTTTTGGAACACCATGTAATTCTGCAGATCCTTTAGCATTTAAACTCTTCAATTTTTTATTGAGTAGTTTTGTGTGTTTTCAGCCTACCTATAACTACCAAGTTTAACAAAGGTTTGCCCCCTTGTCTCTTGTCCAGTTCAGCCTTGATATTGATAGCCTGCCGAGCCTTCCCAGACGAACGACCCGGGGTGGGACCTGTGGCGAGCTCATCCCCATTGGACCCTTTAGATGGAGTCTCAGGTCGTTTGGCAGGAGCTTCTTTAGCTGGGACAACACCATTCTCCCCTGTACTGAGAGGACAAAGTGATCACAATAAGTGACAGTAAAACAAAAAACACATAAAAACTATATCTTACAAGCACTTATTTCTAAACAAAAAGCTCAACTTTCATTTGACTTTCGTCTTTACTTTTCATTTTAAATGACGCTACTAATTTGCTAAAGACTAAATGATTTCCACTGTACATAAAAGGAGATTTCATCACAGGTAAACTATTTTTTTAAGTGTTTGAAGAAAACAGATTATACAGCTTTTAGATACCTGGGAACATCAAAGCCCATGGTCTGCTTCTTGCCAGAGATGGTCACAGAGGCCACTTTGGGTACCACGTCAGGGTCCAGTTTATTCTGAGATGCATCTTTGCTTTTAGCTAAGAAAGTAAGGAACATAAAAAGCAATGTCCTCCATGACTCACACTTTTGACTCGACAGTATATCTCTAATGAGATAAGCCAGGAAAAGTTGCTCCACCGTGTTTGCTTACATCTAGATTTTTCACTGATTTTTTCCAGCCATGCATTAGGATCATGATTAGTATGTAAAGCTTAACTAAATGAAAACACATCTAAATGCACTCTTTCAATAATCACTTTTTAGTTTACAGTGAGTGGATCTGCTTCAGAGTCACAATTTGTCTAACTATGCATTCCCAATTCTGCAGACCCAAGAAATAACTTAAATATTCTGTTTGCTATTAATTAGATAATGTTTTATAAGATTTTAAACACCTGGATATCTCATTAAACCATGTACATTCCAGTAATGGCAAACAGATTCAGCTAATGACTATCTGCACATTGGCATATTCTTGAGCACTAAGAGTGCACAGTGCAATACGTTGCACTCTGAGCCTCGTATCTATCTGATTGCTAGTTCATATTGTGCAGCAGCGAGACTTGTTGAGGTCACTGCTTTGTCATCCCAGTCCCGAATGGCCACCAGCTCCAGTCATATCAACCTGTTTCTGATTCATTTAGACTGGGCTGCACAGCCAAGCCTACTGCACACTGTGTGTGTCTGTGAGTAGCAGTGACATCCTGGTTCAGAAAGGGTTAATTTCAGAAGTGGCCGTTGCCTCCTGTCTCCACGTAAATAGATCAGTGTGACACAGCATTTCGCAGAATGAATCTGTTGAAAAGGTGTCACCTCAGCAAGTGCAGGACTGAAAGTGAATGCATCTATTATCACACATAGATACTGATTAAACCAAATGTCCATATATGCACAACAGAACTGCTGGATGACTACAACAGGAAAAGGTAATGCCTGTCATAAAATGCAGTTTCTAGTATTTTTCTTTTTATGATCCTTACACATTTCCTTATATTTTCTTTTATTTTGGGGGGGGTTGTATCAAAATAGAACAATCTCCCACGCAATGTCCTCATTGATTTTAGTGCCTTCCTTTAGTATTTATCATCCAAGATGTGTCACAGCAATATAGCAAAACATATTTTTTATTGCTTTTGTTAAGCGTGTATTTCATAAAAATACAAAAACTCTGCCAATCCCTGAATGTTTATGCTTTTTATTCATCATAAAAAAATACCCCAAGGGAAAATGAGAGAAAAGAGGTGTGTGTGAATCAACAGAATATTAATGGACTTTCTCTAACCAAGCATTCTCTGAATGACTTGCTCTGCATAAGAGAAAAAGTCCCTTTCACTCTGAAACACTGTTAGACAAGTTAGACACCTCACTATACTCTGCTGAAGCTATTTTTTTAAGTAATGGCATTTGCATGCTGTTTATTCCCACACACTTATCCATATCTGTTTAAATGTGGAAAACGGGGACAACCAAAGCAGAGCTTATTACAACTGACAGCTAAAACCTGCAAGCTGTTAATAAGAAATGGCCATAAATCTAATCTACACAAAATGTTTTAAAAATCACCACTGCATTTACTATATTAAACATTTTTTAAAACCACCACCATCCCTGACTATTGTTTCAGTTTCATCTGTCCTGCAGTAAGCAGCAACATGAGATAGAAGACGTACTCTCAGGGGAATTTTGGTTCTTCCTGCAGCTGGGGGCTTTTCTTGTCTCTATAAAGTGACATAGAGGTTTCTACCATCTGTGCCAAGCAGGACACCAGCCCATTTGAACTCTACTTAAAATTCTGTATCCAAAAAAGTTGGGACCTAGTATAAAAAAAAAAGAACAAGTATAAATAAATGATAAATAAGTAATAAGTTTAAATTATAAAAAAAGAACAAAATTATTTACCAAGGATTTAACCCCTACATTTAAATGCAAATAGTTAAAAAAGCACATGACAAATGCTTTTTTAAAAACAGATGCTCATATATATTTTAGCTTATTTATTATAACATATTTCAGACAGTTATGACAGGAGCAACAAACGACTGGAAAAAGTGTACTTAGTGTAAT
The DNA here is from genome assembly GCA_015106775.1 of Etroplus canarensis. Classification (NCBI taxonomy): domain Eukaryota; kingdom Metazoa; phylum Chordata; class Actinopteri; order Cichliformes; family Cichlidae; genus Etroplus; species Etroplus canarensis. The sequence continues at coordinate 28,396 of VUQH01030303.1, read as the reverse complement.
TAGTTTAAGTGGCAACATGATTTGGTTTAAAAAGAGTACCCTGGAAAGGCTAAGTCCGTCAGAAGATGTGTGGTAGGCAAAAAAAAAAAATCACAAAATTTGAAAATTAAAAAAAATCATCTATGGTGCACAGTATCACTGAACGTTTCCAAGAATATAGAAAAATCTCTCCACAGTGACAAGGATTAAACCTTCACTGAATAGCTGCGATCTTTGTGCAATAAAGGTCTTGGCATGGTAGCGCACAGGTGCTACACAAATTTTTCTGATCTTTATGTTATTGCTGTCTACGGCCAAATGGGCACACTGTCAAAAATATGCAGAACAACCAGTAATATGAGCTTCATAAATTTATGAAAACCGATATCAAAGTAGACATGTGGAAAAGGAACCCTCTCCCAGACCAGAGCCAAAGCCTTTGTGGGATAACACCAATGGAAACCCATTATGAAGGCCTGCCTGTTGTCCACCTCCCCCCACATATAATTGCAATCCAGGTCAGACCCAGACCAGATTTGGATGAACTTGAGAAACAAGCTGATGAGCCCACATGGTCTGAATTTTCCTCACTGCTCATTACTTAAAAAAATAGGAAAAAAAGTTGGACTTTGGCTTTGTTCAATATTTCATACACTACATAGGCAAAAGTAATGGTCCACCTACTCATTATGCCTACAGGAGCTTTTATGACATCGCATAGGCATTAGGCAGACCACCCCCACCCTGCAGCTATAACAACTTCCACTCTTCTAGGAAGGCTTTCTACAAGATTCTGGAATGTGTCTGTGGGAATTTTTGCCCAATCATCCAAAAGAGCATTTGTGATGTAAGACACTGCTGTTGGATGAGAGAGTCTGGCTCTCAAGCTCCATTCTAGTTCATCCCAAAGGTGCTAGATGGAATCGAGGTCAGGGCTCTGTGAGGGCCATTCAAGTTCATTCAGACCAAAATCATCCAACCACACCTTCATGGACTTTGCTTTGTACACTGGACCACAGTCATGCTGGAATTGGAAAGGGTCTTCCCTCAGACTGTTCCCAAAAAGCTGGAAGCAATGAATTGCCCAAAATGTCTTGGTAAACTGAAACATTTAAGATTTAACTCAAACTAAGGGGCGCAGGCCAACCCCAGAAAAACAACCCCATAGCAATATCCCTCCTACATCAAACTTAACAGCAGGCCCAATGCAGTCAAGAAGGTAATGTTATCCTGGCATTTGCTAAACCCAGACTCATCCATCAGACTGCCAGATAGAGAAGCATGATTCATGACACCACAGAACACATTTCCACTACTCCAAAGTTCAGTGGTGCCATGCTTTACACCATTCCAGCTTAGCATTGTGCTTGGTAATCTAGCTGGGAAGAAATTTCACCAACTGACTTGTTGCAATTATGCTATCCTATCACATTACAACGCTGGAATTCAGTGATCTCTTTAGAATGGCTCAATTTTTCATAAACAATTTTAGAGGAAGCCTGCACAGCTACGGGCTTGATTTTATATACTTGTGGCACTGGGACTGAATGAAGCACCTGAATTCAGTGATTAAATGGTGCATCCAATTAGTTTTGTCAAGGCCCGAGGTTTTGGAACAGCATAAATTTCAATATCAGTTTCATTCTATAGTTTGTCACTGTACTTTTTTCAATTCAATACACAGTCTGAATGATTTTAAAATAATTTCATTATCTACATTTTACATGAGACACACCGTTTTGGAAACAGGGTTGTTAATGGAACATCTGCTTCAAAACAAAACTCCAGCGGAGCAAGTATATATGATAACTGAGAACAGCTAATTCATTCTGAAAAAAAAAACATTAAAAATAAACCATATTATAAAAACCAAATAATGTGAAAGCTCTTTCAGAAGTTTACCTGTGTATGTTAACTGGGGTTTAAATAATAAAAAAGAAAGGCGGCACACTCTGCTATACTCCTCCAAGTTTTAGGCAAACATTAAATCCCCTTTTAACTATGTCTGTTGCTTTATCAAAACGCTGTAATGCTTTTGCAAACAGGATGGCGAGAAACATGAGAAAAATTCTTTGGCGCAATACAGCTCCATGGTTCAGAGCAGGATCTTTTCCCTGTTTGTAATGGTAAGTAAACACATGGTATCCTTCTAACCAGGATTTCTCGATTATAGGGGACCCTTACTGTGACTGAGTGAGTCATCTTATTCATCACAGGACAAAGGGAGTTCACCCAGGATATGCAAACGTCAACCCTCCCTCCCCTAACCAAACAAACACACACTCACAAAGAAAGTGGAAAGACATTTACAGTGAGTGCACCTACCACTTGAGGCCGCTACAAGCTATGAAAGATATAAATTGTTCACCTTGTTTCAAAATATCTAATGTGTGAAAACAGGGGGGAAAAGGGGAATTTTTTAAGCGAGTCAAGTATTACTTCTGAATCTGGGCTAATGCCCCTATTTACAGATTATTTCAGGGTAGTATTGTTACAAAAATATCTTCAGGAAAAAGAACCCAAGTCCCACAAAGTACAACGATGCATCTTCAATTAAAGTTAAAATCTAGGCTGAAAGCATGGACTACACCCACTGGCTGGTATTTGTTTGGATTCAAGCACACTTTGTTGCATATGCTTGCCTATTTTCTCCTCTAAATTTGTGGATATATTATCAATGACCCAATCTGGGAGTTAAACTTCATTCATGTTTGACAAATTGATGAAGACATGAATGAAATGAGAGTGCTGGTGGAGGTAAAAGCTGTGAGTCGAACCCATCTGACCCCTTTCAGGATGAGTCACATAGACACACAGCGGCAGTACCACAAGTGAAGAATTCATAAACTATATCTTTGCACCCTCTACTCCCACCTACTCAGCAAAGAGTTAACCTTTAGTCATACCAGCTACCTGAAATTCTCACCTAATGTGTTTTTATAGTTCAAAACAAGAGCTATAAAGAGACTGTCCGTGACCTACAACATGAACCACATTTTGGTTTATACTGTTAACTAAATAAATTAATGTCAACCTATTTTAAGTGACTTCTGTTCAGTACTTTCTCGCTGAACTTACTTCAGGGCTCTGATAGTGGCTTTTTTAATGACACATAACTACACATCTGCCACTTATACAGAAGAGCACCAAAAAGACTGATATGGATACTTAAGTTTCTCAGTCAACTTTAACTTTACTGTACACTAAGCACAGTGATGAAACTGAGGTTTGTTCAAGGTTTGTAATGACACAGTGTACTGTGGTTGGACTCAAATATACAAACCTTTGAGGCTTATGTGAGCTTTTACGTTACGCCTATTAAAACATGCATTTTGAGTCATAATTCTCTGTGATTACATTCATACATGACAGTGACTGCAGCAGGAAAGTATCAGAAAACTGCTGATGCCAGGAGTATCTTATAAAGATTTTAGAGGAATGGCCAGTGGATGCCTCCTTTTTGAAATGGACAATGTTTTAATAATGTTCCAATGGCTACACAAATGATAAATTTATCATTGCAATTGCAGACGATACTGATACTACTGTGGTTTGCATTTTGGTTAACAGACAGGCTAAAGTAACGGTAAAAAGGAGCACCGTTACTGCTGGCACAAAATTCATTGCCTCAGTGTGCACGAGACAAAAAGGTTTCCCTACAAATGATTGGAAGAATATTATAATAACTGAATTTTAAGAATTTGAGATTCATGTTTTTAATACAAACTGGTGACGTCCTGAGAGACAGCACCAAAGGGGGAAAAACTATTCAGCTAGACCAGATGCCTTTTGCCCACAAAATATTTCCCAGACCAGAGCCACCGCCTTCGTGGGATAACCCGGATCAGATCTGGGTGAACTTGAGAAACAAGCTGATGTGCCAAAGCGATGATTTTCCCCTCATGATTACTGTACATTCTTCTTAGTGCATTAAAAGGTTTACACATTTGCCTTATAAGCGACAGGTTCCTGGTTTGAATCCATATTTGGAAACAAGCCCATCTAAACATGGGGGGGGGGTTGTATTAGGAAGTGCATCCGGCATAAAACTTCTGCCAAATTATCAATGAGGAATAATCCACTGTGGCAACCCCTTGGGGAGATACAAGGGAGCAGCCAAAGGTTTTTTTTTTTTTTTTTTTTTTTTTTTAAAAATAAAATTTTGAAAAAT